>JASAND010014077.1:0-78055 GCA_030248195.1 Trissonchulus latispiculum
TAATGGGTCTGTCACGTTAAAGTCCACAGCGAGTGCAGAAGGTTTCCGGAAAGTTGGGAAAAAGGTCTCGAAAGTTTGGGATTTGTCTCGAAATATGTCTCGAAAGTTTGAACCTTTGTCAAAAAAATGTCTCGAAATATTTGCAAACTGTCTCGAAAGTTACGTAATATTTCGAGACAAATTTTCAACTTTCCGGAAATATTGAACTATGTCTCGAAACATTTTGAAGTTTCCAGAAAGATGGTGAAAAGTCTCGAAATATTTTGAGACATTTTGCAGTTTCGAGACATCGGAACCAACTTTCGAGACTTCGTTGAAGTTCTAAAGTCATTAACTTTCGAGACATTTACTAACTTTCGAGACAACTGGAAACTTTCGAGACAACTGGAGACTTTCGAGACATTTGCTGCCTTTCGAGACAAATGGAAACTTTCGAGACAACTGGAGACTTTCGAGACAATTGCTGCCTATCATGTCCTTTACTAGCTTTAAGATATCTGATGCTTTATATTTACTGTCTACTGAATTTATTTGTCGTATTATGTTGCAGATACTAATTCCAAATGAAGCCTCGGAAGACCGCCTTAGAAATGCGACAAGAATGCTGATGCACGGTACATGGACACGTACACTACAAGGAAAGTACACGGACAACTATTGTCCTGAGTCATTGCAACTTTTGAATACTGTCTTGAAAGCTGAATGAATAAACTCATAACGCAGGAAATAAATATATTTTCAGGTAACAACACGTCAGCTTTAACCAGCTTTGACCTTCCTCTTACTATACCTAGTCCTAAAGAAATCTCTACAGCTTAGTTAACTCTTAAAACCCTACGATGATTGCCCCTAATTCTGTAGACTCCTAATCTTGATAGCAGACAACATCAGACTTTAATCCCCTCTTAATCCGTACATTTTACTGACAAACGACAAAGTAAGGCAGTACAAAACATTGCATAAACTAAAATAAAAGTCATTTCAAAGTCATTGATGGTGGCTATGGGAAGGCGGAGGATCGTCTTCTTCCATTGTCAGGGGCATGTACAGGACAATAAAAGGGAGCCAGATGTCTGCGGACAGCCGCCTTCGTCATAACAGACGCATCCAGGCAGGAAATGTGATATCTTAAGGCGCGTCCGCGCCATTGGACACCATTAGATGCTTCTTCTTGGCGGCAAATCGTACAAGTGGCGATGTTGTAATGCTCGTTTTGTTCAAACCGAGCAGAGCACCTGCTGCAGGCAAGCGCTCCATCGCGGCGCTCCAATTTGGAAAGTTCACTTAGACGCACTACAAAAAAATAAAAACGATAAGCATATAATCATAATAGCATGACAAGTACGACATGAATCCATGTCAGTGTAGTACGCTGACTAGTTCTATGTTCACGTGATGAACCTCGAAAACAAATGGAGAGAAACTCACATAAAGAAAACCTTAGAAACATTAGACAGGTACACTTACATTGTTCCATTTGAGCCGCTAGTGACAATCGGTGTCTCTCACGAGCCGGGACCAACTGCAAGTCAAGCAGATCCGCTCGCGGAACCAATTGACCAGACGTGCCGACAACATGACGCTTGGGAACCAGCAAACGACACAATCGAACTTGACAGTTCAAGAAATCTGAAAATGATGGAGCAGACACAGTAAATTTATTTATGCACTCTGAACATTTACAAAATCGTATATGTTTGGTCACTTAAGAATATTTAAAACTTAAAATTTAGACTCGACGTGTTCTAGAGCTGCTGTAGATGCTAGAAATGAAGGGCAATCAAATCCTAAAATTATTTTGAATAAAAGAGAAAAACCAAGCTTTTTGCTTTTTGCTCCAAAAAGGGAACTCCCAGGCGAAAATCGTCAATTTTGGGTCACTTAAGCACATTTAAAATTTAAAATTTAGATTCGGCGTGTTCTACAGATGCGGTAGATGCTAGAAATGAAGGGCAATCAATTCCTAAAATTATTTTGAATAAAAGAGAAAAACCAAGCTTTTTGCTTTTTGCTCCAAAAAGGGAACTCCCAGACGAAAATCGTCAATTTTTGGTTACTTAAGAATATTTAAAATTTAAAATTTAGATTCGGCGTGTTCTACAGATGCAATAGATAAAGGAAGTAAAGGGCGATCAAATCCTAAAATTATTTGAATAAAAGAGAAAAACCAAGCTTTTTGCTTTTTGCTCCAAAAAGGGAACTCCCAGGCGAAAATCGTCAATTTTTGGTCACTTAAGAATATGTAAAATTTAAAATTTAGATTCGGCGTGTTCTAGAGCTGCTGTAGATGCTAGAAATGAAGGGCAATCAAATCCTAAAATTATTTTGAATAAAAGAGAAAAACCAAGCTTTTTGCTTTTTGCTCCAAAAAGGGAACTCCCAGGCGAAAATCGTCAATTTTGGGTCACTTAAGAACATTTAAAATTTAAAATTTAGATTCGGCGTGTTCTACAGATGCGGTAGATGCTAGAAATAAAGGGCAATCAAATCCTAAAATTATTTTGAATAAAAGAGAAAAACCAAGCTTTTTGCTTTTTGCTCCAAAAAGGGAACTCCCAGACGAAAATCGTCAAATTTTGGTCACTTAAGAATATTTAAAATTTAAAATTTAGATTCGGCGTGTTCTGGAGCTGCTGTAGATGCTAGAAATGAAAGGCAATCAAATCCTAAAATTATTTTGAATAAAAGAGAAAAACCAAGTTTTTTGCTTTTTGCTCCAAAAAGGGAACTCCCAGGCGAAAATCGTCAATTTTGGGTCACTTAAGCACATTTAAAATTTAAAATTTAGATTCGGCGTGTTCTACAGATGCGGTAGATGCTAGAAATGAAGGGCAATCAAATCCTAAAATTATTTTGAATAAAAGAGAAAAACCAAGCTTTTTGCTTTTTGCTCCAAAAAGGGAACTCCCAGACGAAAATCGTCAAATTTTGGTCACTTAAGAATATTTAAAATTTAAAATTTAGATTCGGCGTGTTCTAGAGCTGCTGTAGATGCTAGAAATGAAGGGCAATCAAATCCTAAAATTATTTTGAATAAAAGAGAAAAACCAAGTTTTTTGCTTTTTGCTCCAAAAAGGGAACTCCCAGGCGAAAATCGTCAATTTTGGGTCACTTAAGCACATTTAAAATTTAAAATTTAGATTCGGCGTGTTCTACAGATGCGGTAGATGCTAGAAATGAAGGGCAATCAAATCCTAAAATTATTTTGAATAAAAGAGAAAAACCAAGCTTTTTGCTTTTTGCTCCAAAAAGGGAACCCCCAGGCGAAAATCGTCAATTTTTGGCCACTTAAAAATATTTAAAATTTAAAATTTAGATTCGGCGTGTTCTAGAGCTGCTGTAGATGCTAGAACTGAACGGCAATCAAATCCCAAAATTATTTTGAATAAAAGAGAAACAGCAAGCTTTTTGCTTTTTGCTCCAAAAAGGGAACCCCCTTCCGAAAATCGTATATGTTTGGTCACTTAAGAATATTTAAAACTTAAAATTTAGACTCGACGTGTTCTAGAGCTGCTGTAGATGCTAGAAATGAAAGGCAATCAAATCCTAAAATTATTTTGAATAAAAGAGAAAAACCAAGTTTTTTGCTTTTTGCTCCAAAAAGGGAACTCCCAGGCGAAAATCGTCAATTTTGGGTCACTTAAGCACATTTAAAATTCAAAATTTAGATTCGGCGTGTTCTACAGATGCGGTAGATGCTAGAAATGAAGGGCAATCAAATCCTAAAATTATTTTGAATAAAAGAGAAAAACCAAGCTTTTTGCTTTTTGCTCCAAAAAGGGAACTCCCAGGCGAAAATCGTCAATTTTGGGTCACTTAAGAACATTTAAAATTTAAAATTTAGATTCGGCGTGTTCTGGAGCTGCTGTAGATGCTAGAAATGAAAGGCAATCAAATCCTAAAATTATTTTGAATAAAAGAGAAAAACCAAGTTTTTTGCTTTTTGCTCCAAAAAGGGAACTCCCAGGCGAAAATCGTCAATTTTGGGTCACTTAAGCACATTTAAAATTTAAAATTTAGATTTCGGCGTGTTCTACAGATGCGGTAGATGCTAGAAATGAAGGGCAATCAAATCCTAAAATTATTTTGAATAAAAGAGAAAAACCAAGCTTTTTGCTTTTTGCTCCAAAAAGGGAACTCCCAGACGAAAATCGTCAAATTTTGGTCACTTAAGAATATTTAAAATTTAAAATTTAGATTCGGCGTGTTCTAGAGCTGCTGTAGATGCTAGAAATGAAGGGCAATCAAATCCTAAAATTATTTTGAATAAAAGAGAAAAACCAAGTTTTTTGCTTTTTGCTCCAAAAAGGGAACTCCCAGGCGAAAATCGTCAATTTTGGGTCACTTAAGCACATTTAAAATTTAAAATTTAGATTCGGCGTGTTCTACAGATGCGGTAGATGCTAGAAATGAAGGGCAATCAAATCCTAAAATTATTTTGAATAAAAGAGAAACAGCAAGCTTTTTGCTTTTTGCTCCAAAAAGGGAACCCCCAGGCGAAAATCGTCAATTTTTGGCCACTTAAGAATATTTAAAATTTAAAATTTAGATTCGGCGTGTTCTAGAGCTGCTGTAGATGCTAGAACTGAACGGCAATCAAATCCCAAAATTATTTTGAATAAAAGAGAAACAGCAAGCTTTTTGCTTTTTGCTCCAAAAAGGAAACCCCCTTCCGAAAATCGTATATGTTTGGTCACTTAAGAATATTTAAAACTTAAAATTTAGACTCGACGTGTTCTAGAGCTGCTGTAGATGCTAGAAATGAAAGGCAATCAAATCCTAAAATTATTTTGAATAAAAGAGAAAAACCAAGTTTTTTGCTTTTTGCTCCAAAAAGGGAACTCCCAGGCGAAAATCGTCAATTTTGGGTCACTTAAGCACATTTAAAATTCAAAATTTAGATTCGGCGTGTTCTACAGATGCGGTAGATGCTAGAAATGAAGGGCAATCAAATCCTAAAATTATTTTGAATAAGAGAAAAACCAAGCTTTTTGCTTTTTGCTCCAAAAAGGGAACTCCCAGACGAAAATCGTCAAATTTTGGTCACTTAAGAATATTTAAAATTTAAAATTTAGATTCGGCGTGTTCTAGAGCTGCTGTAGATGCTAGAAATAAAGGGCAATCAAATCCTAAAATTATTTTGAATAAAAGAGAAAAGGCAAGCTTTTTGCTTTTTGCTCCAAAAAGGGAACCCCCAGGCGAAAATCGTCAATTTTTGGTCACTTAAGAACATTTAAAATTTAAAATTTAGATTCGGCGTGTTCTACAGATGCTATTGATGCTAGAAATGAAGGGCAATCAAATCCTAAAATTATTTTGAATAAAAGAGAAAAAGCAAGCTTTTTGCTTTTTGCTCCAAAAAGGGAACCCCCAGGCGAAAATCGTCAATTTTTGGTCACTTAAGAATATTTAAAATTTAAAATTTAGATTCGGCGTGTTCTACAGATGCTGTAGATGCTAGAAATAAAGGGCAATCAAATCCTAAAATTATTTTGAATAAAAGAGAAAAAGCAAGCTTTTTGCTTTTTGCTCCAAAAAGGGAACCCCCAGGCGAAAATCGTCAATTTAGGGTCACTTAAGAACATTTAAAATTTAAAATTTAGATTCGGCGTGTTCTACAGATGCGGTAGATGCTAGAAATGAAGGGCAATCAAATCTTAAAATTTTTTTGAATAAAAGAGAAAAACCAAGTTTTTTGCTTTTTGCTCCAAAAAGGGAACTCCCAGGCGAAAATCGTCAATTTTGGGTCACTTAAGAACATTTAAAATTTAAAATTTAGATTCGGCGTGTTCTAGAGCAGCTGTAGATGCTAGAAATGTAGGGCAATCAAATCCTAAAATTATTTTGAATAAAAGAGAAAAACCAAGTTTTTTGCTTTTTGCTCCAAAAAGGGAACTCCCAGGCGAAAATCGTCAATTTTGGGTCACTTAAGCACATTTAGAATTCAAAATTTAGATTCGGCGTGTTCTACAGATGCGGTAGATGCTAGAAATGAAGGGCAATCAAATCCTAAAATTATTTTGAATAAAAGAGAAAAACCAAGCTTTTTGCTTTTTGCTCCAAAAAGGGAACTCCCAGACGAAAATCGTCAAATTTTGGTCACTTAAGAATATTTAAAATTTAAAATTTAGATTCGGCGTGTTCTAGAGCTGCTGTAGATGCTAGAAATGAAGGGCAATCAAATCCTAAAATTATTTTGAATAAAAGAGAAAAACCAAGTTTTTTGCTTTTTGTTCCAAAAAGGGAACTCCCAGGCGAAAATCGTCAATTTTGGGTCACTTAAGCACATTTAAAATTTAAAATTTAGATTCGGCGTGTTCTACAGATGCGGTAAATGCTAGAAATGAAGGGCAATCAAATCCTAAAATTATTTTGAATAAAAGAGAAAAACCAAGCTTTTTGCTTTTTTTCCAAAAAGGGAACCCCCAGGCGAAAATCGTCAATTTTTGGCCACTTAAGAATATTTAAAATTTAAAATTTAGATTCGGCGTGTTCTACAGATGCGGTAGATGCTAGAAATGAAGGGCAATCAAATCCTAAAATTATTTTGAATAAAAGAGAAAAAGCAAGCTTTTTGCTCCAAAAAGGAAACTCCCAGGCGAAAATCGTCAATTTAGGGTCACTTAAGAACATTTAAAATTTAAAATTTAGATTCGGCGTGTTCTACAGATGCGGTAGATGCTAGAAATGAAGGGCAATCAAATCTTAAAATTATTTTGAATAAAAGAGAAAAACCAAGTTTTTTGCTTTTTGCTCCAAAAAGGGAACTCCCAGGCGAAAATCGTCAATTTTGGGTCACTTAAGAACATTTAAAATTTAAAATTTAGATTCGGCGTGTTCTAGAGCTGCTGTAGATGCTAGAAATGTAGGGCAATCAAATCCTAAAATTATTTTGAATAAAAGAGAAAAAGCAAGCTTTTTGCTTTTTGCTCCAAAAAGGGAACCCCCAGGCGAAAATCGTCAATTTTTGGTCACTTAGAATATTTAAAATTTAAAATTTAGATTCGGCGTGTTCTACAGATGCGGTAGATGCTAGAAATGAAGGGCAATCAAATCGTAAAATTATTTTGAATAAAAGAGAAAAACCAAGCTTTTTGCTTTTTGCTCCAAAAAGGGAACTCCCAGGCGAAAATCGTCAATTTTTGGTCACTTAAGAATATTTAAAATTTAAAATTTAGATTCGGCGTGTTCTACAGATGCAATAGATAAAGGAAGTATTAAAGGGCGATCAAATCCTAAAATTGTGTCAGTCATGAATTCATGAAATGTTTTAGTTTAGGCGACAGAAAAGGTACCCCCTGACGAAATTTGGCAATTTTAGGGAAATTATGAAACGTTTAAATATAAAATTTCACTGATAAATAAATAAATTAAAACATACGAATTTTATACATAATAAATAAATCCGCAATATATATTAGCTAAATATGCGTTTGTACTGAAAGCAGTTACCCTCATCATTGCAGACCCGGACAGCGCTCCTGGAGCTGCCGAGACAAGCCACTGGGCCCACTTCCTGACAGCCTTGCTCCGGAACGGAGCCAGCTACGTTGCCACCAGTGGCCGAATTTCCTGACGGACCTGAAACAGTACAAGCATTATGTCCAGTCAAAAATCTTTATCCGAAATCACTTATGAAACGTTGAAGTAAAAAATGATTTTCACATTTTGATTCCAAAAAGGTTACCACCAGGAGAAAACGGTGGAATTTATGTCAATTATGATCATTTAAAATTTAAAATATCACCTCAGCGTGTTCTACAGATGCTGTAGATGCTAGAAATAAAGGGCTATTTCCAAAATTATTTAAAATAATAGATAAAAAGATGCTTTTTGTATTGGCTCCAAAAGGGGTACCCCAGGCAATAATGGTGAATTTTATGCTAATTATAATCATTTAAAATATAAAATAACGCCTCAGCCTATTCTACATATCCTGTATCTTGTAGACTTCTGTATTTTAAAAACTGCCATGCCAATCAAAAATGCTGAGGAATTTAGGTTTGAAAGAAGCTTTTAATTTTTACAAAACGTGCTGTCCAAAATAATCTAAATTCGATATTAATTCGAGGTTATTCGAATTTCGAAATAATCATTTGTTTACCTTCTCCATCGATCAGAGGAGCAGTGCTCCTTGAGCTGTGAGCAGAAGACGCCGAATCAACGCCAACGCAAGGCGGAGCCATCTCTCCAACGGACGTGCCACCACCAATTCCGGCATCACCGGTCAATTCTAAATATCACAAAGTTCATTATAGCCAGCCAACACTATTTAGAAATTAAAAGTCAGTTTTAGGCTCAATTGATCAACTTTAGGTCATTTAGGGTCGTTTAAAATTTAAAATATCGCATCCCCGTGTTCTGCAGATCTTGTAGATGCAATAAATAAAGGGCGATCACATCCTGAACTTGTTCGAATAACAGAGGAAAAGGATGATGTTTGCTTTTGGTTCAAAAAACGGTGCTCCCTAGCGGAAATGGTCAACTTTACGTCATTACGTCATTTACTCTAACATTAACTCTAAAATTTAAAATAGCGCCTCAGCGTGTTCTACAGATGCTGCAGATGCCAGAAATAAAGGGAATCAAATCCTAATATTGTTTGCAATAATTGAGAAAAATGATGCTTTTTGTTTTTGGTTCAAAAAACGGTGCTCCCAGACGAAACTTGCCAATTTTAGATTATTTATGAAATTCTAAAATTTTAAAAACGCCTCAGCGTGTTCTAC
Organism: Trissonchulus latispiculum; assembly: GCA_030248195.1. Lineage (NCBI taxonomy): Eukaryota > Metazoa > Nematoda > Enoplea > Enoplida > Ironidae > Trissonchulus > Trissonchulus latispiculum. Next base: position 8,730 of record JASAND010014077.1, read on the forward strand.
AGATACTGCAGATACCAGAAATGAAGAGAAATCAAATCCTGAAATTATTTTGAATAAAAGAGAAAAAGCAAGCTTTTTGCTTTTTGCTCCAAAAAGGGAACCCCCAGACGAAAATCGTCAATTTTAGGTAACCAAAGAATATTTAAAATTTAAAATTTAGATTCGGCGTGTTCTACAGATGCTGTAGATGCTAGAAATGAAAGGCAATCCAATCCTAAAATTATTATGAATAAAAGAGAAAAAACAAGCTTTTTGCTTTTTGTTCCAAAAAGGGAAAACCCAGGCAAAAATCGTCAATTTTGGGTCACTTAACAATATTTAAAATTTAAAATTTAGATTCGGCGTGTTCTACAGATGCTGTAGATACTAGAAATGAAAGGCAATCAAATCCTAAAATTATTTTGAATAAAAGAGAAAAAGCAAGCTTTTTGCTTTTTGCTCCAAAAATGGAACCCCCAGGCGAAAATCGTCAATTTTAGGTAACCTAAGAATACTTAAAATTTAATATTTAGATTCGGCGTGTTCTACAGATGCTGTAGATAGTAGAAATGAAGGGCAATCAAATCCTAAAATTGTTTCAGTCATGAAATCATGAAATATTTTAGTTTAGGCGGCAGAAAAGGTACCCCCTGGCGAAATTTGGCAATTTTAGGGAAATTATGAAACGTTTAAATATAAAATTTCACTGATAAATAAATAAATTAAAACATACGAATTTTATACATAATAAATAAATCCGCAATATATATTAGCTAAATATGCGTTTGTACTGAAAGCAGTTACCCTCATCATTCCAGACCCGGACAGCGCTCCTGGAGCTGCCGAGACAAGCCACTGGGCCCACTTCCTGACAGCCTTGCTCCGGAACGGAGCCAGCTACGTTGCCACCAGTGGCCGAATTTCCTGACGGACCTGAAACAGTACAAGCATTATGTCCAGTCAAAAATCTTTATACGAAATCACTTATGAAACGTTGAAGTAAAAAATGACATTCACATTTTGATTCCAAAAAGGTTACCACCAGGAGAAAACGGTGGATTTAATGTCAATTATGATCATTTAAAATTTAAAATATCCCCTCAGCGTGTTATGCAGATGCTGTAGATGCTAGAAATGAAAGGCAATCAAATCCTAAAATTATTTTGAATAAAAGAGAAAAAGCAAGCTTTTTGCTTTTTGCTCCAAAAAGGGAGCCCCCAGACGAAAATCGTCCATTTTGGGTCACTTAAGCACATTTAAAATTTAAAATTTAGATTCGGCGTGTTCTACAGATGCGGTAGATGCTAGAAATGAAGGGCAATCAAATCCTAAAATTATTTTGAATAAAAGAGAAAAACCAAGCTTTTTGCTTTTTGCTCCAAAAAGGGAGCCCCCAGGCGAAAATCGTCAATTTTAGGCAACCTAAGAATATTTAAAATTTAAAATTTTGGTTCGGCGTGTTCTACAGATGCTGTAGATACTAGAAATGAAGGGCAGTCAAATCCTAAAATTATTTTGAATAAAAGAGAAAAAGCTAGCTTTTTGCTTTTTGCTCCAAAAAGGGAACCCCCAGACGAAAATCGTCAATTTTAGGTAACCTAAGAATATTTAAAATTTAAAATTTAGATTCGGCGTGTTCTACAGATGCTGTAGATACTAGAAATGAAAGGCAATCAAATCCTAAAATTATTTTGAATAAAAGAGAAAAAGCAAGCTTTTTGCTTTTTGCTCCAAAAATGGAGCCCCCAGGCGAAAATCGTCAATTTTAGGCAACCTAAGAATATTTAAAATTTAAAATTTTGGTTCGGCGTGTTCTACAGATGCTGTAGATACTAGAAATGAAGGGCAGTCAGATCCTAAAATTATTTTGAATAAAAGAGAAAAAGCAAGCTTTTTGGTTTTTGCTCCAAAAAGGGAACCCCCAGGCGAAAATCGTCAATTTTTGGTCACTTAAGAATATTTAAAACTTCAAATTTAGATTCGGCGCGTTCTACAGATGCGGTAGATGCTAGGAACGAAGGGCAATCAAATCCTAAAATTATTTTGAATAAAAGAGAAAAACCAAGCTTTTTGCTTTTTGCTCCAAAAAGGGAACCCCCAGGCGAAAATCGTCAATTTTAGGCAACCTAAGAATATTTAAAATTTAAAATTTTGGTTCGGCGTGTTCTACAGATGCTGTAGATACTAGAAATGAAGGGCAGTCAGATCCTAAAATTATTTTGAATAAAAGAGAAAAAGCAAGCTTTTTGGTTTTTGCTCCAAAAAGGGAACCCCCAGGCGAAAATCGTCAATTTTTAGTCACTTAAGAATATTTAAAACTTCAAATTTAGATTCGGCGCGTTCTACAGATGCGGCAGATGCTAGAAATGAAGGGCAATCAAATCCTAAAATTATTTTGAATAAAAGAGAAAAACTAAGCTTTTTGCTTTTATCTCCAAAAAGGGAAACCCCAGGCAAAAATCGTCAATTTTGGGTCACTTAAGAACATTGAAAATTTAAAATTTAGATTCGGCGTGTTCTACAGATGCGGTAGATGCTAGAAATGAAAGGCAATCAAATCCTAAAATTATTTTGAATAAAAGAGAAAAAGCAAGCTTTTTGGTTTTTGCTCCAAAAAGGGAACCCCCAGGCGAAAATCGTCAATTTTTAGTCACTTAAGAATATTTAAAACTTCAAATTTAGATTCGGCGCGTTCTACAGATGCGGCAGATGCTAGAAATGAAGGGCAGTCAGATCCTAAAATTATTTTGAATAAAAGAGAAAAAGCAAGCTTTTTGGTTTTTGCTCCAAAAAGGGAACCCCCAGGCGAAAATCGTCAATTTTTAGTCACTTAAGAATATTTAAAACTTCAAATTTAGATTCGGCGCGTTCTACAGATGCGGCAGATGCTAGAAATGAAGGGCAATCAAATCCTAAAATTATTTTGAATAAAAGAGAAAAACTAAGCTTTTTGCTTTTTGCTCCAAAAAGGGAACTCCCAGGCGAAAATCGTCAATTTTTGGTTACTTAAGAATATTTAAAATTTAAAATTTAGATTCGGCGTGTTCTACAGATGCAATAGATAAAGGAAGTAAAGGGCGATCAATTCCTAGAATTGTTTCAGTCATGAAATCATGAAATGTTATAGTTTAGGCGACAGAAAAGGTACCCCCTGGCGAAATTTGGCAATTTTAGGGAAATTATGAAACGTTTAAATATAAATTTTCACCGATAAATAAATAAACTAAAACATACGAATTTTATACATAATAAATAAATCCGCAATATATATTAGCTAAATATGTGTTTGTACTGAAAGCAGTTACCCTTATCATTGCAGACCCGGACAGCGCTCCTGGAGCTGCCGAGACAAGCCACTGGGCCCACTTCCTGACAGCCTTGCTCCGGAACGGAGCCAGCTACGTTGCCACCAGTGGCCGAATTTCCTGACGGACCTGAAACAGTACAAGCATTATGTCCAGTCAAAAATCTTTATACGAAATCACTTATGAAACGTTGAAGTAAAAAATGACATTCACATTTTGATTCCAAAAAGGTTACCACCAGGAGAAAACGGTGGATTTAATGTCAATTATGATCATTTAAAATTTAAAATATCCCCTCAGCGTGTTATGCAGATGCTGTAGATGCTAGAAATGAAAGGCAATCAAATCCTAAAATTATTTTGAATAAAAGAGAAAAAGCAAGCTTTTTGCTTTTTGCTCCAAAAAGGGAGCCCCCAGGTGAAAATCGTCAATTTTAGGCAACCTAAGAATATTTAAAATTTAAAATTTTGGTTCGGCGTGTTCTACAGATGCTGTAGATACTAGAAATGAAGGGCAGTCAAATCCTAAAATTATTTTGAATAAAAGAGAAAAAGCTAGCTTTTTGCTTTTTGCTCCAAAAAGGGAACCCCCAGGCGAAAATCGTCAATTGTAGGTAACCTAAAAATATTTAAACTTTAAAATGTAGATTCGGCGTGTTCTACAGATGCTGTAGACACTAGAAATGAAGGGCAATCAAATCCTAAAATTGTTTCAGTCATGAAATCATGAAATATTTTAGTTTAGGCGGCAGAAAAGGTACCCCCTGGCGAAATTTGGCAATTTTAGGGATATTATGAAACGTTTAAATATAAAATTTCACTGATAAATAAATAAATTAAAACATACGAATTTTATACATAATAAATAAATCCGCAATATATATTAGCTAAATATGCGTTTGTACTGAAAGCAGTTACCCTCATCATTGCAGACCCGGACAGCGCTCCTGGAGCTGCCGAGACAAGCCACTGGGACCACTTCCTGACAGCCTTGCTCCGGAACGGAGCCAGCTACGTTGCCACCAGTGGCCGAATTTCCTGACGGACCTGAAACAGTACAAGCATTATGTCCAGTCAAAAATCTTTATACGAAATCACTTATGAAACGTTGAAGTAAAAAATGACATTCACATTTTGATTCCAAAAAGGTTACCACCAGGAGAAAACGGTGGATTTAATGTCAATTATGATCATTTAAAATTTAAAATATCCCCTCAGCGTGTTATGCAGATGCTGTAGATGCTAGAAATGAAAGGCAATCAAATCCTAAAATTATTTTGAATAAAAGAGAAAAAGCAAGCTTTTTGCTTTTTGCTCCAAAAAGGGAGCCCCCAGGCGAAAATCGTCAATTTTAGGCAACCTAAGACTATTTAAAATTTAAAATTTTGGTTCGGCGTGTTCTACAGATGCTGTAGATACTAGAAATGAAGGGCAGTCAAATCCTAAAATAATTTTGAATAAAAGAGAAAAAGCTAGCTTTTTGCTTTTTGCTCCAAAAAGGGAACCCCCAGACGAAAATCGTCAATTTTAGGCAACCTAAGAATATTTAAAATTTAAAATTTTGGTTCGGCGTGTTCTACAGATGCTGTAGATACTAAAAATGAAGGGCAGTCAGATCCTAAAATTATTTTGAATAAAAGAGAAAAAGCAAGCTTTTTGGTTTTTGCTCCAAAAAGGGAACCCCCAGGCGAAAATCGTCAATTTTTGGTCACTTAAGAATATTTAAAACTTCAAATTTAGATTCGGCGCGTTCTACACATGCGGCAGATGCTAGAAATGAAGGGCAATCAAATCCTAAAATTATTTTGAATAAAAGAGAAAAACTAAGCTTTTTGCTTTTAGCTCCAAAAAGGGAAACCCCAGGCAAAAATCGTCAATTTTGGGTCACTTAAGAACATTGAAAATTTAAAATTTAGATTCGGCGTGTTCTACAGATGCGGTAGATGCTAGAAATGAAGGTCAATCAAATCCTAAAATTATTTTGAATAAAAGAGAAAAACCAAGCTTTTTGCTTTTTGCTCCAAAAAGGGAACTCCCAGGCGAAAATCGTCAATTTTGGGTCACTTAAGAACATTTAAAATTTAAAATTTTGATTCGGCGTGTTCTACAGATGCTGTAGATACTAGAAATGAAGGGCAGTCAAATCCTAAAATTATTTTGAATAAAAGAGAAAAAGCAAGCTTTTTGCTTTTTGCTCCAAAAAGGGAACTCCCAGGCGAAAATCGTCAATTTTGGTCACTTAAGAAGATTTAAAATTTAAAATTTAGATTCGGCTTGTTCTACAGATGCGGTAGATGCTAGAAATGAAGGGCAATTAAATCCTAAAATTATTTTGAATAAGAGAGAAAAACCAAGCTTTTTGCTTTTTGCTCCAAAAAGGGAACTCCCAGGCGAAAATCGTCAATTTTGGGTCACTTAAGAACATTTAAAATTTAAAATTTAGATTCGGCTTGTTCTACAGATGCGGTAGATGCTAGAAATGAAGGGCAATCAAATCCTAAAATTATTTTGAATAAAAGAGAAAAACCAAGCTTTTTGCTTTTTGCTCCAAAAAGGGAACTCCCAGGCGAAAATCGTCAATTTTTGGTCACTTAAGAATATTTAAAATTTAAAATTTAGATTCGGCGTGTTCTACAGATGCAATAGATAAAGGAAGTAAAGGGCGATCAAATCCTAGAATTGTTTCAGTCATGAAATCATGAAATGTTATAGTTAAGGCGACAGAAAAGGTACCTCCTGGCGAAATTTGGCAATTTTAGGGAAATTATGAAACGTTTAAATATAAATTTTCACCGATAAATAAATAAACTAAAACATACGAATTTTATACATAATAAATAAATCCGCAATATATATTAGCTAAATATGCGTTTGTACTGAAAGCAGTTACCCTTATCATTGCAGACCCGGACAGCGCTCCTGGAGCTGCCGAGACAAGCCACTGGGCCCACTTCCTGACAGCCTTGCTCCGGAACGGAGCCAGCTACGTTGCCACCAGTGGCCGAATTTCCTGACGGACCTGAAACAGTACAAGCATTATGTCCAGTCAAAAATCTTTATACGAAATCACTTATGAAACGTTGAAGTAAAAAATGACTTTCACATTTTGATTCCAAAAAGGTTACCACCAGGAGAAACCGGTGGATTTTATGTCAATTATGATCACTTAAAATTTAAAATATCCCCTCAGCGTGTTATGCAGATGCTGTAGATGCTAGAAATGAAAGGCAATCAAATCCTAAAATTATTTTGAATAAAAGAGAAAAAGCAAGCTTTTTGCTTTTTGCTCCAAAAAGGGAGCCCCCAGGTGAAAATCGTCAATTTTAGGCAACCTAAGAATATTTAAAATTTAAAATTTTGGTTCGGCGTGTTCTACAGATGCTGTAGATACTAGAAATGAAGGGCAGTCAAATCCTAAAATTATTTTGAATAAAAGAGAAAAAGCTAGCTTTTTGCTTTTTGCTCCAAAAAGGGAACCCCCAGGCGAAAATCGTCAATTGTAGGTAACCTAAAAATATTTAAACTTTAAAATGTAGATTCGGCGTGTTCTACAGATGCTGTAGACACTAGAAATGAAGGGCAATCAAATCCTAAAATTGTTTCAGTCATGAAATCATGAAATGTTTTAGTTTAGGCGGCAGTAAAGGTACCCACTGGCGAAATTTGGCAATTTTAGGGAAATTATGAAACGTTTGAATATAAAATTTCACTGATAAATAAATAAATTAAAACATACGAATTTTATACATAATAAATAAATCCGCAATATATATTAGCTAAATATGCGTTTGTACTGAAAGCAGTTACCCTCATCATCGCAGACCCGGATAGCGCTCCTGGAGCTGCCGAGACAAGCCACTGGGACCACTTCCTGACAGCCTTGCTCCGGAACGGAGCCAGCTACGTTGCCACCAGTGGCCGAATTTCCTGACGGACCTGAAACAGTACAAGCATTATGTCCAGTCAAAAATCGTTATCCGAAATCACTTATGAAACGTTGAAGTAAAAAAATGACTTTCACATTTTGATTCCAAAAGGTTACCACCAGGAGAAAACGGTGGATTTTAGGCAATTATGATCATTTAAAATTTAAAATATCCCCTCAGCGTGTTCTACAGATGCTGTAGATGCTAGAAATAAAGGGCTATCTATTTTCAAAATTATTTAAAATAATAGATAAAAAGATGCTTTTTTGTATTTTTAAATTTTTACAAAAGATGCTGTCCAAAATAATCTAAATTTGATATTAATTCGAGGTTATTCGAATTTCGAAATAATCATTTGTTTACTCTCTCCATTAATCAGAGGAGCAGTGCTCCTTGAGCTGTGAGCAGAAGACGCCGAATCAACGCCAACGCAAGGCGGAGCCATCTCTCCAACGGACGTCCCACCACCAATTCCGGCATCACCGGTCAATTCTAAATATCACAAAGTTCATTGTAGCCAGCCAACACTATTTAGAAATTAAAAGTCAATTTTAGGCTCAATTGATCAACTTTAGGTCATTTATGGTCGTTTAAAATTTAAAACATCGCGTCCCCGTGTTCTACAGATCTTGTAGATGCAATAAATAAAGGGCGATCACATCCTGAACTTGTTCGAATAACAGAGGAAAAGGATGATATTTGCTTTTGGTTCAAAAAAGGGTGCTCCCAGCGGAAATGGTCAACTTTAGGTCATTTATGAAACTCTGAAATTTAAAATAGCGCCTCAGCGTGTTCTAAAGATGCTGCAGATACCAGAAATAAAGGGAATCAAATCCTCATATTGTCTTCAATAATTGAGAAAAATTATGCTTTTTGCTTTTGGCTCAAAAAAAGGTGCTCCCAGACGAAAATTGCCAATTTTAGGTTATATATGAAATTCTAAATTTTAAACACGCCTCTAAACACGTGTTCTACAGATCCTGCAGATACCAGAAATGAAGAGAAATCAAATCCTAAAATTATTTTGAAAAAAAGAGAAAAAGCAAGCAAGCTTTGCTCCAAAAAGGGAACCCCCAGACGAAAATCGTCAATTTTAGGTAACCTAAGAATATTTAAACTTTAAAATGTAGATTCGGCGTGTTCTATAGATGCTGTAGATGCTAGAAATGAAGGGCAATCAAATCCTAAAATTATTTTGAATAAACGAGAAAAACCAAGCTTTTTGCTTTTTGCTCCAAAAAGGGAACTCCCAGGCGAAAATCGTCAATTTTAGGTAACCTAAGAATATTTAAAATTTAAAATTTAGATTCGACGTGTTCTACAGATGCTGTAGATACTAGAAATGAAAGGCAATCAAATCCTAAAATTATTTTGGATAAAAGAGAAAAGGCAAGCTTTTTGCTTTTTGCTCCAAAAAGGGAACCCCAAGGCGAAAATCGTCAATTTTAGGTAACCTAAGAATATTTAAAATTTAAAATTTAGATTCGACGTGTTCTACAGATGCTGTAGATACTAGAAATGAAAGGCAATCAAATCCTAAAATTATTTTGGATAAAAGAGAAAAGGCAAGCTTTTTGCTTTTTGCTCCAAAAAGGGAACCCCAAGGCGAAAATCGTCAATTTTAGGTAACCTAAGAATATTTAAAATTTAAAATTTAGATTCGACGTGTTCTACAGATGCTGTAGATACTAGAAATGAAAGGCAATCAAATACTAAAATTATTTTGGATAAAAGAGAAAAAGCAAGCTTTCTGCTTTTTGCTCCAAAAAGGGAACCCCCAGGCGAAAATCGTCAATTTTAGGTAACCTAAGAATATTTAAAATTTAAAATTTTGATTCGGCGTGTTCTACAGATGCTGTAGATACTAGAAATGAAGGGCAATCAAATCCTAAAATTATTTTGAATAAAAGAGAAAAGGCAAGCTTTTTGCTTTTTGCTCCAAAAAGGGAACCCCAAGGCGAAAATCGTCAATTTTAGGTAACCTAAGAATATTTAAAATTTAAAATTTAGATTCGACGTGTTCTACAGATGCTGTAGATACTAGAAATGAAAGGCAATCAAATCCTAAAATTATTTTGAATAAAAGAGAAAAACCAAGCTTTTTGCTTTTTGCTCCAAAAAGGGAACTCCCAGGCGAAAATCGTCAATTTTAGGTAACCTAAGAATATTTAAAATTTAAAATTTAGATTCGACGTGTTCTACAGATGCTGTAGATACTAGAAATGAAAGGCAATCAAATCCTAAAATTATTTTGGATAAAAGAGAAAAGGCAAGCTTTTTGCTTTTTGCTCCAAAAAGGGAACCCCAAGGCGAAAATCGTCAATTTTAGGTAACCTAAGAATATTTAAAATTTAAAATTTAGATTCGACGTGTTCTACAGATGCTGTAGATACTAGAAATGAAAGGCAATCAAATCCTAAAATTATTTTGGATAAAAGAGAAAAGGCAAGCTTTTTGCTTTTTGCTCCAAAAAGGGAACCCCAAGGCGAAAATCATCAATTTTAGGTAACCTAAGAATATTTAAAATTTAAAATTTAGATTCGACGTGTTCTACAGATGCTGTAGATACTAGAAATGAAAGGCAATCAAATCCTAAAATTATTTTGAATAAAAGAGAAAAACCAAGCTTTTTGCTTTTTGCTCCAAAAAGGGAACTCCCAGGCGAAAATCGTCAATTTTAGGTAACCTACTAATATTTAAAATTTAAAATTTAGATTCGACGTGTTCTACAGATGCTGTAGATACTAGAAATGAAAGGCAATCAAATCCTGAAATTATTTTGGATAAAAGAGAAAAGGCAAGCTTTTTGCTTTTTGCTCCAAAAAGGGAACCCCAAGGCGAAAATCGTCAATTTTAGGTAACCTAAGAATATTTAAAATTTAGATTCGACGTGTTCTACAGATGCTGTAGATACTAGAAATGAAAGACAATCAAATCCTAAAATTATTTTGGATAAAAGAGAAAAGGCAAGCTTTTTGCTTTTTGCTCCAAAAAGGGAACCCCAAGGCGAAAATCGTCAATTTTAGGTAACCTAAGAATATTTAAAATTTAAAATTTAGATTCGACGTGTTCTACAGATGCTGTAAATACTAGAAATGAAAGGCAATCAAATCCTAAAATTATTTTGGATAAAAGAGAAAAAGCAAGCTTTTTGCTTTTTGCTCCAAAAAGGGAACCCCAAGGCGAAAATCGTCAATTTTAGGTAACCTAAGAATATTTAAAATTTAAAATTTAGATTCGACGTGTTCTACAGATGCTGTAGATACTAGAAATGAAAGGCAATCAAATCCTAAAATTATTTTGGATAAAAGAGAAAAAGCAAGCTTTTTTGCTTTTTGCTCCAAAAGGGAACCCCCAGGCGAAAATCGTCAATTTTAGGTAACCTAAGAATATTTAAAATTTAAAATTTTGATTCGGCGTGTTCTACAGATACTGTAGATACTAGAAATGAAGGGCAATCAAATCCTAAAATTGTTTTGAATAAAAGAGAAAAGGCAAGCTTTTTGCTTTTTGCTCCAAAAAGGGAACCACAAGGCGAAAATCGTCAATTTTAGGTAACCTAAGAATATTTAAAATTTAAAATTTTGATTCGGCGTGTTCTACTGATGCTGTAGATGCTAGAAATAAAGGGCTATCTATTTCCAAAATTATTTAAAATAATAGATAAAAAGATGCTTTTATGCATTTTTAAATTTTTACAAAACATGCTGTCCAAAATAATCTAAATTTGATATTAATTCGAGGTTATTCGAATTTCGAAATAATCATTTGTTTACCCTCTCCATCGATCAGAGAAGCAGTGCTCCTTGAGCTGTGAGCAGAAGACGCCGAATCAACGCCAACGCAAGGCGGAGCCATCTCTCCAACGGACGTCCCACCACCAATTCCGGCATCACCGGTCAATTCTAAATATCACAAAGTTCATTGTAGCCAGCCAACACTATTTAGAAATTAAAAGTCAATTTTAGGCTCAATTGATCAACTTTAGGTCATTTATGGTCGTTTAAAATTTAAAACATCGCGTCCCCGTGTTCTACAGATCTTGTAGATGCAATAAATAAAGGGCGATCACATCCTGAACTTGTTCGAATAACAGAGGAAAAGGATGATATTTGCTTTTGGTTCAAAAAAGAGTGCTCCCAGCGGAAATGGTCAACTTTAGGTCATTTATGAAACTCTGAAATTTAAAATAGCGCCTCAGCGTGTTCTAAAGATGCTGCAGATACCAGAAATAAAGGGAATCAAATCCTAATATTGTTTTCAATAATTGAGAAAAATTATGCTTTTTGCTTTTTGCTCCAAAAAGGGAACCCCCAGACGAAAATCGTCAATTTTTGGTAACCTAAGAATATTTAAACTTTAAAATGTAGATTCGGCGTGTTCTATAGATGCTGTAGATACTAGAAATGAAGGGCAATCAAATCCTAAAATTATTTTGAATAAAAGAGAAAAACCAAGCTTTTTGCTTTTTGCTCCAAAAAGGGAACTCCCAGGCGAAAATCGTCAATTTTAGGTAACCTAAGAATATTTAAAATTTAAAATGTAGATTCGCCGTATTCTACAGATGCTATAGATACTAGAAATGAAGGGCAATCAAATCCTAAAATTATTTTGAATAAAAGAGTAAAGGCAAGCTTTTTGCTTTTTGCTCCAAAAAGGGAACCCCAAGGCGAAAATCGTCAATTTTAGATAACCTAAGAATATTTAAAATTTAAAATTTAGATTCGACGTGTTCTACAGATGCTGTAGATACTAGAAATGAAAGGCAATCAAATCCTAAAATTATTTTGGATAAAAGAGAAAAGGCAAGCTTTTTGCTTTTTGCTCCAAAAAGGCAACCCCAAGGCGAAAATCGTCAATTTTAGGTAACCTAAGAATATTTAAAATTTAAAATTTAGATTCGACGTGCTCTACAGATGCTATAGATACTAGAAATGAAGGGCAATCAAATCCTAAAATTATTTTGAATAAAAGAGAAAAGGCAAGCTTTTTGCTTTTTGCTCCAAAAAGGGAACCCCAAGGGGAAAATCGTCAATTTTAGGTAACCTAAGAATATTTAAAATTTAAAATTTAGATTCGACGTGTTCTACAGATGCTGTAGATACTAGAAATGAAAGGCAATCAAATCCTAAAATTATTTTGAATAAAAGAGAAAAACCAAGCTTTTTGCTTTTTGCTCCAAAAAGGGAACTCCCAGGCGAAAATCGTCAATTTTAGGTAACCTAAGAATATTTAAAATTTAAAATGTAGATTCGGCGTATTCTACAGATGCTATAGATACTAGAAATGAAGGGCAATGAAATCCTAAAATTATTTTGAATAAAAGAGAAAAGGCAAGCTTTTTGCTTTTTGCTCCGAAAAGGGAACTCCAAGGCGAAAATCGTCAATTTTAGGTAACCTAAGAATATTTAAAATTTAAAATTAGATTCGACGTGTTCTACAGATGCTCTAGATACTAGAAATGAAAGGCAATCAAATCCTAAAATTATTTTGGATAAAAGAGAAAAGGCAAGCTTTTTGCTTTCTGCTCCAAAAAGGGAACCCCAAGGCGAAAATCGTCAATTTTAGGTAGCCTAAGAATATTTAAAATTTAAAATTTAGATTCGACGTGTTCTACAGATGCTGTAGATACTAGAAATGAAAGGCAATCAAATCCTAAAATTATTTTGGATAAAACAGAAAAAGCAAGCTTTTTGCTTTTTGCTCCAAAAAGGGAACCCCCAGGCGAAAATCGTCAATTTTAGGTAACCTAAGAATATTTAAATGTTAAAATTTTGGTTCGGCGTGTTCTACAGATGCTGTAGATACTAGAAATGAAGGGCAATCAAATCCTAAAATTATTTTGAATAAAAGAGAAAAGGCAAGCTTTTTGCTTTTTGCTCCAAAAAGGGAACCCCAAGGCGAAAATCGTCAATTTTAGGTAACCTAAGAATATTTAAAATTTAAAATTTAGATTCGACGTGTTCTACAGATGCTGTAAATACTAGAAATGAAAGGCAATCAAATAATAAAATTATTTTGGATGAAAGAGAAAAGCAAGCTTTTTGCTTTTTGTTCCAAAAAGGGAATCCCCAGACAAGAATCGTCAGTTTTAGGTCACCTAAGAAAATTTAAAATTTAAAATTTAGACTCTGTGCGTTCTACAGATTCAATAGATAAAAGATGTAAAGGGCGATCAAATCCTAAAATTGTTACAGTCATGAAATCATGAAATGTTTTAGTTTTGGCGACAGAAAGGGTACCTCCTGGCGAAATTTGGCAATTTTAGGGAAATTATGAAACGTTTAAATACAAAATTTCACTGATAAATAAACAAATAAAAACATACGAATTTTCTACATAATACATAAATCCACTATAGATATTAGCTGAATGTGCGTTTGTACTGAAAGCAGTTACCCTCATCATCGCAGACCCGGACAGCGCTCCTGGAGCTGCCGAGACAAGCCACTGGGACCACTTCCTGACAGCCTTGCTCCGGAACGGAGCCAGCTAGGCGGGTAAGAGGCGGTTGAGAGGTCCTTGTTATTCTCTGATTTCGTTCCAGTTCCCACCAATCAATATCAGTCGGCTCTGAATATAAAAAACAACATCAACGCCATGAATGATACACAATGGGACAATGAGATTTTGTACCGTATAATACGGTACGGCAATTTACGTACCGTATTAAACGGTACGTACCGTTTAATACGGTACAACTTGTTCTGTACTGTATTAAACGGTACGTCCCGTATTACATTGTGCGGTTGGTTATTATATACGCAGGATATTTTTAGGGATTTTTTGGGGGGCGGGCTTCTGGGGGGGCCCCCGGGCCCGGGGGGGGGGGGGGGAATGTTTTGCAAAAATGAACCAAAAATGGTATTTTTTGGCGTATTTTGCATGGTGAAACGCAAAAATTTCTCAATAATACCAGGATTTAAGCTAAAAATAGCTATTTTTACGAAAAAGTCTAAGGCGAAGCCGTAAAATTTTTGAAAATTGGCCTATTTTTGGCAAAAATTTGGGCATCCAAAAAACCCCGGGGGGGGAGGCAAAAATCCCGGGGGGAAGCAAAAATCCCGGGAGGGGGCGATTTCGGGGGGAAGGCATTTTCGGGGGGGAGGTCAATTTCGGGGGGCCTCCCCGCCCCCCCTGTAAAAATAGCCTGTATATTATCATTATTATACGTGATTGAATTTAAAAATAAAAAACATTCACAAGCTTTTGATATGGAGTATTTTAATGCATCACAGGTCACACACTACGAGCACCAGGATTTTCCGAACTAAATTTCTTCAATGACCACTTGGAATTTCCATTCGCTTGTGGGGGATAACGAAATCTAATCGAAAGATTACGTAAATGCAGTAAAAGAGTTTGTATGTATGTATGTATGTATGTATTTGTATGTAGGCTGTCATTACAAAGCAAAACAATTGTAGAAATTGAAATTAAATGCCAGAATTATTGATTTTACAAAAAACTTAGACACAGCCGGAGGGATTACTAAAGTTGGAAATGATTCCTAATGTTGTAGCGTGTTTCTTACCAGGAAAATATTCACTCCCGGAACTGCTGAAATCACCAGATGACTGCCGTTCGGGTGTTGGCACGGAACTGCTATCCTTATCCTCTGAAATAGGGATACGAACTTGCTTTTAGTACCTACCCAGACAGAAGTCTAATGATTGCCCATAATGGGAAATGGTAGTCTCAGTACTTCTTGTTTATCTCGTGACTAGTAAGTTCCTGTTTAAATATAAGTGGCAAATAATGCACCACAACTTGGCTTAAATGCTCAGTTTCAAACGAAGGCTGAATAAGTTTAATGGTGAGCTGTACATACATTGTTACATAGGACCATAAGAATTTCACGAAACGACTGCAAGAACAAGAGTGCAGAGAAAAGAAAAACTCGGTATACCGTCGCTACACAAGACAGCAAGTCTCTTCCTACGCCTGACATGAAATGGTTGCATTTCATCCATAGAATCCTCATCAGAGGTAGATCCCAAATCATATTGGCCAGCTGGGTTGGCCAACCGATCTGGTTTGGCTCCGGCAGAACCTGGAAAACCATGAAATAGTATTTGAGTCAAACATATGTAGAGAGCAGAAACTATGCACTGCACGGGATCGCTTGACCCAACCACCACCACCAACCACGGTCACTTATGAAAAGTTAAAATATAAAACGACACTTCTCAGGGTATTTTTTAGGGATTTTTTTTCGGGGGGGGGCTTCCCGGAGGCCCCCCGGGTCCGGGGGGGGGGGAAGAAATTTTAGGGGGGGGGAAGGTTTGTTTGCAAAAATGAGTCAAAAAATGGTATTTTTTGGCGTATTTTGCATGGTGAAATGCAAAAAGTTCTCAAAAATGCCAGGATTTAAGCTAAAAATAGCTATTTTTTAGAAAAAATCTCCGGCGAAATTTTTTGAAAATTGGCCTATTTTTCGCAAAAATTTGGGCCTCCAAAAAATCCCGGGGGGGGAAAGCAAAAATCCCGGGAGGGGGCGATTTCCGGGGGGGGGGAGGCATATTCGGGGGGGGGGGAGAAGGTCAATTTCGGGGGGCCCGCCCCCCTGTAAAAATACCCTGCTTCTCTGTATTTTAAAGATTTTTTAAGAGATTTTAAAGATTTTAAAGACGGAGATCCTTGAAATAACCAAATCAAATCCTAGAACAGAATTCTGATTACCCGTGGAAACATGGGAAGAAGGCAACTTCTTTCCGATCTTCTTTGCTTTCCTTCCTTTTCCCGTGGCCACTCTGTTTGAATTCAGGTTAGCGTGCTTCTGTCGATAACTAGCAAACCGCTTCTGATCAGCCATAGTTTCAAAAAAATTGTTTACTTCTTCAATTCGAAGAAGCAGAGTTTTAGCAAGCTCCAGTTTCCTGGAATCGCTAATTTCTTCATTCTTCTTGAACGCCTCCAAAAACACTTCTCGCAAGACTATTGAAGGAGCGCTGGTCATAGCTTGGTCCTGGTGCAAAATAGCCTGTTCAGGCTTCATGAAATGTCCCGGGCAGGATTTGATCCCGCAGTCGGAACAGGAAGCGCCCCAAGGACGTTCCGGATCAGGAACAGGAAATATTATGTCGCGCAGAAGGGGGCCGCCAGGGAACCATTCAGGGGGGTCTTCTTCAAATTCACGTTTCAGAACGTCATCCTTGCAGACAGGATGTGGGCATCCATCTTCGAAGCATGGATAAAGAAAATAAAGATAGCGCGGTAAGTTTGAGTACCGACTATGCCGCTTCACAATTCCGGCTACATCTTCGAAAAGCTTTGAAAATCCTTTTTCTTTCATAGACGGATCTGTTTGCTCCAGTCGCTTAAGCTCTTCAGAACCGTCCTTAGAGAAATACATACGAACTGCTTTTTCCAAGAGTAGATCGTCGTCAGTTGACTCTCCTCTAACCACGGTAACAGGTCGCTTCGCATATTGCAAGCCTTGAGCAGCGTTCACATACATATCCAGGGCGGTTGACATATTCTTATGAAAGAGGGCCTTATTCTCCGGAAGGTCGAGATCTGCAGCTTGTGAAGGAAGTCGGCCGTGAAATGTTGATGGAATAAAAACTCCCGACATCATACGATACAGGCAAGAATGGACTCTCTCAACATCATTGAGGTTGCTTGCTGAAATTAAAAGAGCTGGGTTTCTTTTACAACTGTTGGCGATCATACGTGAGCTGGAGGAGGGGATGCGGACTCCCCCTGCTGCACATTTAGACCTGAGTACCGGAAACGGGTTATCCCGTATGGGGCAAGGTTTAAGCGTTTCAGCAAGAAATCCGCAAACATTTACACCACCCAACTTCAACTCCAGCATATATCTGCTGTCGATTAGTACAAAAATACAGGTTGCTCAAGTGAAAAGTCAGGTTCAAAATGATTTATTTTTGGAGCAACACAGCCTTATGCAGACTATTGTCCACATATTATATATACGAGCAAACGGCACAATTTCACGATAACTGTACCCAATATGGAAATACTCACGCATCGAACATTAAAAACTAAAAATAGATTATATTATTACCGCCTGAAGATCGGGAAGTCAAAAGAGTGGCGTAGTGACCTTCTCTGAAATGCTCCATGGCAGCAAAGAAACGAGGCTGTTGGTTATATGGACCTTCGTCCACCTACAATGTCAAAAATATCATTCTATGAATATAAAGTTTTCACCAAATAAATACATATATACAGCAACTACAACGGTTGAGCGAAGACGGAATAAATAAAGCTGCAACGAAATGCACAAAAATCTGAAACATAGAGCTTTAAAATCTACATATACGTATGAGAAAACCTACACCTCCATCCCTCATGTACCACTGTATCTTTTTGGGACGTCCGGACTCATCATAAGCAAGGTCTTCCATGTCAGGCAGTCGTTTGACTTGACGCAAATCTTTGTAATTCTGTGGGGCACCCTGAAGAGATGATAAATAAACAAATGTTATATACCTAATGCATATAACTTTCCGATAACTTATAATTTTCTAATCCTCTTGAGCAAGGGACTAAGCATATGTCGGTTCGCCGTGGGCTCTAGCCAATCCAGCTATCCATTCCTAGTTGGTCGGTAAATGGGTCCGCTTATACATTAGCCTTGAGGAGCTGTCCCCTCCTCAACAGTTGCAGTTATCGTCAGAGGTAGGACTCCTGGCTCAAGTGGCTTGTGATCGAGCATGAGCTACGACGCCCTGTATATTCTCACACGAGGTTAGGAGTTTTTCCGGGGGTCCTTTACCTTTAACTTTTATAACTTTTTGGCAAAGCATTTTGTTCACAAAGTTTATTCTGCAAGGGAAATTAATACGGTGGTATTTTGATGACCCAAAAGGTTGGCATGGACTTGTTCATCAGTTCATATTACGGCTGCTGGAAGAGTTAAGGTTATTCTAGCTGAAGGAGGAGCCCCCAAATGACCATTCAAAATTTCAAAGCACCAAGAACACAGAGTTTCCCTTATGGTAACAAATTTTGCATTGAACAATTCACTCAAACGTCTAAATTACCAACATTTCTCGTGTTTTTAGTAAACGTTTGGAGCGAATTGACCGACCCCAATAAAGAAATAAATCTCCAGAATAAGCCAAGGTTAAATGGTTTAAATAAGCAAAGTATACCTAATTCCAAAATTCAAACAAGATAATACTCAAAACATTATCATCCTCTCACTACTAATTCAAAAATTGTTTTTAATATTGCAAAATATTTACTATTCAGCTGTGATATAATGACATCTTGACACTTACTGTCCCATGGATTGAGCCTGGTGCCTTTCCAATGACTGCAGCACGTACCACCCTTCCATCCTCGCCAGAGTAAGCAAGGACCGAAGCATTCTGCAGCTCATTAGGACGGCCGGCACTGAAATCTGTATATGTTGTGAGGCCAACTTCTTTTTCTGGGCCGAACATTAAGGAGGGCAAAGCACAGTGTCCGGAAGTCGTGTCCAGACGAAACTTTGTGCCTTGATCCCTGAAATAATATTAGTAGTAATAAGAAGCTAAGTATCGTGTCAACTTATTAACAAATTACGCCAAACGACACTACAAATTAGCTGTATCATACACCATTACTGAAGCTAAGGTCGTTCATGTTTAGGCATTAAGCCTACAAAGCGGAACAGTATGAAACCTAAAGCCCATCAAAATTCTACCGATACTATAATAAAGTAGTTAGAAATTAATGAATGAAGTAACTATATACTTACTGATTTATTACAAATTTGTTCTTTAGATATTTCATCACAATGTACTTTAGACCCCGATAAAATCCGCAGGAATAGTGACGATCCACATTGAACTGAAACAGAAATAACAGTAAGAAACAAATAAAGATATCACGGGTCCCAAAAATTAAATTGACATAAAGATAAGAAATACATAAGTTTTACTTTACTTTATTACTTGAATAAATTGCTGCTGTTAGTTTTGCTTTCAGTGAGGATCGAAACACGATTTTTATACACTTAACTATAAATTGATAACTGACTAATGATGGACAATGGAACTGAGGATATGTGGATGATTGTTATAAAATAGATAAGTAAAAAAGAAAAAAATTTCATAACAACTTCAAATTTAATTTTTTATAAAAACTTCACTGAAAGTTTTTGAAACCTAGATTGTAAGTTGGCTTGATAGTAATTCCACCCGGTGCGCAAACTCAACAAAAAATGATATTTTTATTTAAAAACACTTTGAAATTAAATTTTGAATAAGCTTATTCTGGGAAAACCTTCCTGTGAGCAGTGCTGTGGGGGCAACCATCGGAAAAATGTGAAAAATGTTCTAAGAATTCCGGAAAATGCTTGAAAACTGAAAGTCGGTTTTCTAGCTTATTTTTCATTGTAACATTTGGTTTCAAAGGGAGGGTCAAACTGTTGGGCGGATGTTTGAGCACAAGAATAAGAACATGTTGGGTTAGGAAGTTTGTGGGGCGCCCCTTCCCCTACTAGAATTAGATCAAGATAATGTCATTTCCCAGCACAACCTTCAAATTGAATCCTTTGTGGACTTTTCGACGACGGATCCGAAGCACGCCTTTGTATTTTGAGCGTGTTCTTCGTTTCTTATTTTTTTGAGGGCCCAAATACCCCAAAGAAGTGCGGCAAGGCGCGCTACCATACTTCTTCTTCACTCTTTTGAGCAGCACGGTAGAATTTACATTGCATCCAGCGCTAGTAGCTCCCCCTTCACCCAACACACACATATCATCTCTTCTCCATCTGAAAAGAAACAAATAAATACAAATATTTGTTGTTTAACAAATATAAATAGCGCGTGAGCGTACCCCCGTTTCGACCAGGTACTGATTTGCGGGGAGGGTCAGCCGTTTTTGGACCCAAAAAGTTAGCTAAATTTGGTCGAAAAATGGTCATTTTTTGAAAAATTTTTTTAAAATTTTGACCTAAAATCGCTTTAAAACGGTGCAAAAACACCTAAAACGTTAAGAACAAGCCTTATTTTGATGAAAAAAGGGCTAAATTACAGAAAATTTTGCATTTTTTGGCCATTTTTCGAAATTTCTGAGGTCCGAAATCTGGGGGGGGGTTGGGGGGGTACCCCCCATCACATTTCGGAGGTCGGCCAAGATTTACCCCCCCCCCCGAGACCCAAAGTTCCAGGGAAACTATGCCCCCGCCCCCCCCCCCCCAACTGGGCCCCCAATTTTTGGGGGCGGCCCGAAAATTCGCCAAAAATCGGGCATTTTTAGGGCAAATTTTGCAAAATTTTTCAAAAAAGTCCCTTTTTGGCCAAAAATTCGGGGGGGGGGGGGGTAGCAAAAACCTGAAAATCTGGGGAGGGTTGCAAAAATTTGTCATTTGGGGTCCCCTCCCCCACCCACCTATGCACCTATGCCCCCAATCATCCCCACCCCCATGTTACACCTATGGGTACTCCCCCAAACACACAAAATTCCAATTTTCCAATTTTCGGGACAATTTAAACTTTCGAGACATTTTCTCTCCTTCGCGCTCATGTTTTAGAGACTATTTTGCATCTTTCGAGACAATTTTGCATCTTTCGAGACAATTTTGCATCTTTCGAGACAATTTTGCATCTTTCGAGACAATTTTGCATCTTTCGAGACAATTCTTAAAACTTTCGAGACAATTTTTCATCTTTCGAGACAGTTTCCAACTTTCGAGACATTTTTTCGTTTGAGCTCATGTTTCGAGACAATTTTGCATCTTTCGAGACAATTATTCTTGAAACTTTCGAGACATATTCTCGTCGTTTGAAACAATTTTACATCTTTCGAGACACTTTTCTTCATTTCAGTTCATCCTTTGACACAGTATTTCATCATTCAAGACAATTCTTAACTTTCGAGACAATTTTCGTAGCTTCAGTTCACCTTTCGTGAAACTTTTCCATCTTTTGAGACAATTCTCAACTTTGAAAGCAATTATATTTTATCAGTTCACCTTTTGAAACAATTTACATCTTTTGAGACAATTTTTCCATCTTTCGACACAATTTTTAAACTTTCGAGACATTGCCATTCGAGACATATTCGTTTTCGAGACTTTATGTTTCGATACTTTTATCTGTTTTGATACAATTTTTTTCTTGTCTCGAAACATTTTTGAATGTCTCGAAATATTTTCAAGTGTCTCGAAACATATCTCAGTGTCTCGAAACATTTTGTGTCATTACGTAATATGTCTCGAAATATTTTCAAAGTGTCTCGAAAGTGTGAGATTGTTGAAGCAAAATGTCTCGAAAGTTGCCCAATTGTCTCGAAATATTTCGAGACAAATCACCAACTTTCCGGAAACCTTCTGCACTCGCTGTGGACTTTAACGTGACAGACCCATAAAACAACCGCTTTCTCAACTACACTTATCAATGAAATAATCGACACTAATCGACCTCGACACATACCGGCTAAAATCTCGGTTGTGGAGTTTCCGCATTGTACACAACCCGAACCTGAATTCGCGAAGGAAAACTCATCGAGTTTAGGTGGTCCACGAGGCTCAATGCCAGAACACATTCCCACAGAAAATTGAGCAGTCCCATCTGCTTTAAAAACCAGGACTCCGGCATTAACGTGATCGTATCTGCCATGTCTAATTCGAACTACACCACTGTCAGGCGTTTTGATGTACTCAGCGAGCAAGGTCGGCTCAAGCTGAGGGTCCCGAATGAACAGGACCTCCGAACACCCTGTCCGGGTCAAAACCCCTGCAGGAATGGATACGTTTCCAGTCCCCGTAGTGACCGTCTCGAATAACAAGAGCGTCTTAGTATACTGACCAATTAATAGTGGAGAACATAAAGCCCTGGGACGCACAACTTGACCTAAAGTCGCGAAAGCACTATGCCTGCTTGACCAAGGACCTACTGATGAACGACATTCGAACAATCTTGCCTCTGCAAAACCACCACCCACCTTCGGATTAGGCTGGCTAATAAAAGAAAACAAAAGCTTCTTCCGATACAGCGAAGAATAAGGAAGACAAGAATCTACACTATTCACTACAAACAACTGATAAACTTCTGATTGCACAAAAACTTGAATCTCCAATATAAACCAATTATTCTGAACTGCAAACTTCTGAACAAACCGATATACTGAACATAACTCTTCTTGACGAACTGAACTAAACATCTGAACTCGGATCCGTACATCATAACTGAAAATCTGACAACTAAGCGCGCTAGAGACCTTACAATTAAATCTAATCGGCATATCATTAACTGAAAACTTCCAAAGACTATCACTGATCATTCTATTCTGGACGCACATTACTAGCAACTTTGCCTCACTGCAAACTGGAAACACATCGTCAGCCAACTGCCTCCTGGGATAATGCAAAAATGTGTGTACCCGTCCTTTCACTACATTGACCCTTTCAAGCGCTGCATTATGCTCTACCATCTGGGAAGTGCTAGACCCACCTATTTCCATGGCACATTTAGTAGCAGAAGTATATTCAAGCATCTGTGCTTTGTTACTGGAACCGACAGACCTACGGGAAAGGGATAACACGGGTTCAAACCCGGCACAAGGGCAAGTGATGACCAAACCATTCGAAGACACCCAATCAGTCAAAGTCACAAAATCGATTTCCTGAGCTTGGCCTGGAAACTGGCTTACCAAATCAGATGAACTGTTATTTAAAGCAACTACACTGATCAATGGAAATGCAAACATCAGTACCAACAACAAGATGAACCAGAAACTGGAAATACACGGAAACCTAGACCTGGTGTGAACCTTCTTGGAATGGGACAAAGTCTTCGGCACATCACTGCTACAAACTGAGGAACTGTTACTGCTACTACTACTACTACTTTCAGATACATTCCTGCGTTTACTACGCGACGATGGACCAGAAATTTCTGAACGTGCCTTTATACGGCTGCTATGTGTGGTGGGCCGCACTGTCTCTGTTGGGGTAATGCGCAAAGATGTCAATCCCTGTCTTTGCTGCATCTCTCTGTCCCAAGTCTGTTTCTGCTGGGAGAACAGTTCTTGAGTGTGGTTTTCAACCCATCTATATACATCCCTTCTCAAAAGTCTACGCAGATTCCGAAGCTCGGCTGAGGTCAGCCCTAGTGAGTCACTATCCGTGTCAGTGGAGCATGAACTACTCGCCCTAGCGTTTTCACCTTCCTGTCCGTTTTGCCGTCCAGTCACGTGTTCCCATGGTAGAACTGTTCCTTTCCGGCAAAACTGAGAGGGCCGCGTAGGGTTCAAATGCGCAGCCACCGATGTACCCGTCAATTCCTGATCTCCGGCCCGTTCATTCTTTGCCTTTCTCAACTTCCTCTCCCGTTTCCTCAGCCTTTTGCGCTGAGCTTTCGTCAAAACAGGTGAGTGATTTGGTGAGTGGTAATCTCTTTTCCTCCCTTAGTCGTTCCAAAAATGTACCACTCTTTTCTTTCCCTGAGTCGTGATACAAAGTAAAGACCCCCGAGCGCTGATTTCCCCCAAACGTCGGTTCAGTTACCTGCTCCAATCTGGGCGTCTGAACCACAGACCACCCATCAGTTCTGATATCCGAAGAAATCGAACCATACGTAGCATCTACCGCACCCGACACCTGCTGAGAAATCCAACCCGGCTGGAAAGTACGAGGTGATTCTGGCAATACTAAGGGCTGTCCAGAAACTGGCGAACTATATTCCCCTTTACTACTGTTGTACTTACATTCTGAGCTTAACGGGGTCTGAATCCTATCGTTACCGTAACCATTGGTGTCAGGCCTATACTGTCCCCCTCTTACCTGCCGGTACTCAAGTCTGATTGGATGGCCACAGTTCAAACACCTATCATATGCTGGGAAAACTTGATATTCAGGAACCCTATTCTGATGTTCGCTACCTTGATTAACTTCCCGAATGTCAGGCCCACAATTTACGTTCTTAACCTCAGAAGCCGACGCCGCTGCATTCTGAACCAGAGATTCTACAGTGCTAGTCAGTACGGAAGAGACATCACTTCCTCCCACCGATCCTTCTTCAGGATTCGGTCCCAGAAATGCCGAGGTTCCTTCCCTAAAGTAGGATCCTTCTGCCTCTTGAGCCCTAATCAAAGCATCCTCGTAGCTAGTGGAGTCCATCGGAACATGAGGCTTCAAGTCCCTTCTCAACCCTAGGAGGAAAAGCCTTAGCTTCAGTAGCTTGATCAGAGTAGCATCTGCATTATCTCCCCATGCTATTCTAGTATGTTTGTCCAGACGAAACGAGAAATCTGAGACTGTTTCTGTTGGTCCCTGTCGAATTCTGAACATATCAGCCGTAGCGTGCATTGACGCCGACGCTGGATTCAAGTACTGACGAAGAATTGTCACTGCATCTTTCCAATTACTCAACGGAATAGTACCAACTGGTAAAGACGAAAAGATTTCTGCTGCCCTATCACGAAGAGATGAACTAAAATTCAAAATCTTCTCTTTATCTGTCATGTTCAACCGCTGGGCAACCTAGTATACTGAAGTAAATATTCGTCAAAGATCTCAGTCGGTTTTCCGGAAAAAATAGGCATGAGCGAAATAGTATTCGTTACAACCCGCGCTTGTAAGATGTCTGACAACCTATCGAATGAACCCTGTATTTGTGCAATCGTGAGGGTATTATCCCTAGCTACAGTCAAAGTGACTTGGGCCATGGAATCCAAACTGGGCCAATCCAAACGAGAAAATTCACTGCCTGCTGCCTGGGACGGAGGAGAGGTGGAGTGCTGCTCTCCAACCTCACCTAAACGTAGGGAATCGGACGGATAGTCCTCGGGACTGGGAACCCTTTCGCGCTGCTGCTGCTGCTGCTGCTCACCCTTCGAGGTGACATTGTCCACCATATCAATTCTACCTTTCAAATTACTCAATGTGGAAGTCTTATCCAACAAGTCCATGGTACAAACTAATTAACTAACTACTAGTAAACCAAAATTAAGTAGAATGAACTGACAGATGAACAAGCTAAAAACTAAGGAAAGAGAGGAAGCTAAGCAAAACTATAGACAACTATAAAAACGTCTGAGCAGAAATTGCTGTTAAAGAGACACTACCAAAACAAAAACAATAAAAAAAACTGATGCACTAAATGTTTGGGTAGGATTACTGTAGATGATCCTAAGGTACGAGCCGGTATTTTCCTAACTTGCAATCACAACGTCACGCAAACACACAGTCAATCACAAAAATAAAGAGCTAACTGAAAAGGAATGAGAGGTAAAAGGATGAAGAAACTACTGAAAAACTTAGAAGCTTTTACTTAGAAACAGTAATGAAGACCCAATGAGCGCAAAAAAACTACCCCGCAGGTCCACCACTTTTGTTATTAGGCTGTAGTGAAAAGACCAAAGAGTAAAAGGTTTAAAGAGTCCACCAAAGATAAACTTTAACTTAAGGGCAACTGTAGCTGAGACTGAGAGGTACTATCAAACACTACAGCCAGGTGAACACGAGATGCCAAGGCAACTCTTATATCCGTCGAACCAAGCAGCCTGGTTTAGTGCGTGCCCGATCCGGGATGGTCCACCTTATGGGGATCGTAAAGTGCTTCACGGGTCTTACTGTAGCAAGCTGGTTACAGTCCTGGGTTTCTCTTCGCTCTGCGCTCGAGAAACCAACAGTGGTAAAGGTCTAGTCCGCAAGTCCACCAACACTAGCTTTAAACCGCAAGTCCACCAATACTCAACTCCTACTTAGTAAAGCTAAAGCTGACCTAACTAGTCCCCTAGGCCTAAAGAAATCAGAAGTACAAGCTACTAATTTAATGAACAAGAGATTATACGCAAACGAGGAAATTTAGGATAGAGACAAACTGAGTTTAAGAGAAAGGATAAAAGAGGTACAGATAATCAATTGCAAATGATAACGATATAGGTACAGATGTGAAACAACAGTAGAAAAACAGTGAAAGCAAATTCAAAGACAGACAAACAAACAAGCAGACCAATTCACGTCACACTCTTACAGATTATTCTGGGCTCGTACCTTTGCCAGAAACAGATTAATTTATGTTATATGATTACATTAGGTCCCTAGTCAGCAGTCTTTCATAAACCCAAATTTACAAAGAAATTAAGTTAAGTTTAAGTTGACCTGAAACCTACAAAATTTCGAATGAATTAATAATATATCGCAGGATCTGGTGCAGTTCCTAGACTATCGAATCACTATATTCTGTCTACCGAACCTAAGATTCGAGGGGGTCTGCCTATATGCAAACTGTGTCCTATATGCTGTTTAAGGTTACAAAACAGTCAATATCGCACAGATTTCCACCCTTCCCAGAGCTCTAGATACTAGTTCCAACTGCCCGCTCGGCAGACAGCCAGAAGCTAATATCCTACTTCCTGCCTAAGGAAGCGGCCGAAGGCTAAAGGCTAGACGGTCTTTTAGACTTCCCCAGGAATTACAGTACAAAAGAGTTTTGTACCCTCAAAGGTACGATTTACAGAAGACAGACAATTTGATCAAAGAAAGAGACATAAATTTTGGAAGACAGTGAAAAAGAGTTAATTCGTTTAAAGGTGATCTTCTTCGGGTCGGTCCCAACTCTGAACCCGCAATCCTAAAGTTTGGTAGCCTTGAAACAGGCTCTTAAGGCCGAGAGGCTGCTAAAGTTTGAGATGCAGTGGTCGATTGATCGAGGGAGCAAGCCTCAACCAGGGGGGATAGCAGTGCACGGCAAGATCCAGATCCGAATGGCAGTTGGGTGTCGGACAAATCACCCTGAATGAAGCAAACAGAAGCAAAGGGTGTCGGACAAATCACCCTGAACGATGACCAGTTGTGTGCACTCTATCCAGCCCTGGCAGACTGTTTTTCCCTAAGTCTAAGAAAGGTTCTAGTCACAGCAAAGCACCTTAGAGATCCTGCGAAATCCGGAGAGGAGAAGGAGCGAGAGAGCAGGAATCGGCTTCAAGTCCTGGAGGTCCAGGAGAGCAGGAAGGATCAAGGATCAAGATCAAGGATCCAGGCAAGAATCCAAGGGTTGGGGAGGCAGCCGAATCCTGAGAGATCAAGGATCCAGGCAGAGCAGCAGGATCCAAGGGGAGCAGCAAGGCAGAGGGACCCAGGCAGGTAGCAGGAGATCACCGGCAGGTAATGGTTAGAACCTGAATCAAATGGGTTAAAACCTTAGTTAAAAGGTCTTAACCGTTTGATATTTCCTGGGTCCAGGAGATCTCCCTAAGAAGCTGAACCGAGGGTTTGAAAGTTTTGAAAAGTTTGGTGAAAGTTTGAGAGTGCGTTCTGTGCTTTAAAATTGAGTAAAATTTGAATTTGAACGTGAAATTAGGGACTTTTGGGAGGGTTCCCAAAAGTCCTAGCTTCTCAGTGGATTTCCTTTCGGAAATCCACGCGACCCAGGTAATATCTGCAGAGATATTACAAATCATCAGAATCATTTGTAATATCTGCAGAGATATTACAAATCATCAGAATCATTTACAACAATGAATAAAAATGATTTTAATTTAACGGATTATTCTCAGGGGGGGGGGAGGTATTTTAGAAGAGGACCTCTGGGTCCTTTAATAAATCTCAGAAGCGATTCCCAGAAAAAGAGGGAAATCGCCTTTAAAAAACTAGCATATGAAGAGAAGAGCAAAACGGGGAAGAGAGCCTAAGGTGGGATGTGTATACCTAAACCCCCCTTAAATCTGAAACCCCAAAAATTGACAAGGGGCTAGTGTTAATACACTAGCCCCGTTCCGGAGTGGGGGGAAAATTTGGGCATAGTAACGCCCTATATAGAGAAAACAAGGGGGGAGTGAAGGGAGAGGCCAAAAGCGGCCGTACAGTTCGGAAGACGAGGTAAGACTGATGTTCAAAACAAGTCTACCTGTCAATCATGACAATTTCGGCAATCATTCGTCTGATTGGCCGAAATTGCCCTCCGCGCAAAAGGCGCGCAGTTAAATGATTCTGATTGGGTCATATTTAGTGCAATCATAAAATAACTTTGAGCGGGCTCTCAAGTGTTTACGCGAAAGGGGAAAGGGCAATTAAACTAATCCCTTTCCCCTATTGTAAAAATTAGGGAGAAATTAAGGAAAGATAACATCAAAACAGACGCACTCAGGCGAGAAATTGACACTACGTCAATTTCTCGCTAAAAGAGAAAACAAGACGCAACACCTTATCAAAACCTGGACCAGAGGGTCCCCTTAATTAAGACCTATTAGACTGCTGATTAGGTAGGTAAAATAATTAATTAACTAACCTAGTAGGTACGAGCCCATTACAAGACACACAATACAAAATACAAAACAAATAAGTAGCTAAGGCATAAATTAAAATAAGAGCTTTTCCTTAAATTTCCAACAGTTCCCCTCTTTTTTCTTGCCTTTGAGTCTCAGCCGAGCTGGACTCAAAGAGCGGAGAATTTGTACTCTTACAAAAAGGAAACACATCTGTTACTTCAAATGGGCAATCAAATGGGCTTAAATTACAAGACAGGAAACTTACAGAAAAGGAGAATTTCAAAAGAACTCACATTAGCTAAGCAAAACCCGGTTAAGTTCAGTGAAAGGGTAAGCCGAGCTTCCCTTTTGCTTTAAAACCACTAAAACTGAATCAACTAAGCTTTAACCTTATTAATTTAATTTTCATTAATTGGTTAGCTAGAGTATGGATTAAATTTAATTAAACATGAACTTTAATTATGCTTTGAAATGAAGTTTAAACTAATAAGGATCGCAATACTTGAGGGACGAGCCGAGCTCTCCCTATAAAGTTGAACAGCTTCTATAATAAAATTGAACCACAGAACTACCAAATATTTTTTGCTAAACGTGAAGAAGATGACCTGCTGTATTTGATTATAAAAGTTCCAACTCAGTTATTGATGTTAATTAGTGCGAAACTTTAATTAAAACCACTAAAACCAGTCACAGTTCGATGGGCCAGCCGAAGCTCCCATATGTGATAAAGAATGGCTTGCAGAATAAAAACGAACCACAGAAAGGGTAATTATTTTTTGGTAAATATGAAGAGGAGGATGTGCTGATTTCAATTATGTAAACTTTTAATAGGTTACTAATGTTAATTAGTAAGTAATTAACGGAAAACCATCGAAGGTAGTAAAACTTGGCAGTGGCACAGAAGTCTTCACATGTGGTTGAAAAATCGGTGTGTAAAATAAAATCGAACCACAGAACAGGTAATTATTTTTGGATAATTGGAAAGAGAAAAGTGTGCTGGTTTTAATTATGGAACTTTAAGCTTTGCTAGTAATGTTAATTAGCATGAAATTAAGAAGAAATCATTAAAACTGACAATCCGTGAAGGAAGAGCCAAGCTCTTCTAAGGTAACCGTAAATGTCACATAAAATGAAAACGAACCACAGAAGAGGCATTTATTTTTGGTTAATTATAAAGATATAAACGTGTTCTATCAAATTATGGATTGACCCGAGACTGCCCACTTGGTGAGACCATGGTGCCTCTGCAGGAAGAATCGAACAAATCCCAGGTTGAACAGAATGAATTTAGGATTGAAACATCAAATACTATCCGAATTCCCAAATTAATTCATGCCTCGTGCAATGTCAGGAAACACAGTACGTATACATACACACAGAGCACAAATAGTATAGCATTTAGGTTCTTCAAGCTCATTTTCATTTCCGTTCCATGGCCGGTCTGTAGCAGATTGAAAGTTCCCCAATAATTGCAAATTCGCCCCTATTCGTGGGCTTAAAGCTTTCAGTCATATTTTTGACGAATTTCCTAACTGAAACCTATTTTCATCTGAAGTTCCTAATCCTTAAATTCCCATTTTTATTACAAATTTTAGCCCGCGTCTCAGCACGCGGGTTAAACGAGTTAAAATCTTCTATCCTTTACATTGTTATTGCCACACTATGCGCGCGTAATAAAGCTTTAAAAATGGCAAGATAATCCAGCCAATGAAAGTGCAGCACATAATTTCATTGGATGGTTCAAAATGCTTCAAAATTACTTAAGCATTTGCCAACATGCTGCTGAATTATTTACGCTAAAGTAACGAAATAGGCTACTTAGTAAAATAAAAATAGATTGAACAAGATGTTTTAAACATGTTGCATTTTTAGAAATAATAGTTAGATAAAATTAATTAAGTTAAAATAATTAATTATAATTATAAATAGGCTCTAAATTATTTTTTGTATGTTAACTAATACCACCTATAGGAAGTATGTATGAGAGCTGACCT
Organism: Trissonchulus latispiculum; assembly: GCA_030248195.1. Taxonomy (NCBI): domain Eukaryota; kingdom Metazoa; phylum Nematoda; class Enoplea; order Enoplida; family Ironidae; genus Trissonchulus; species Trissonchulus latispiculum. The sequence continues at coordinate 39,107 of JASAND010014077.1, forward strand.
GACAACATGACAAGCCGAATCAACGGGACACTACAACTAACCAGAAAGCTCAATTTTTTCTCAAAAAGTGAATTAATTAAAGCGGCAATTTTGCCATGAAAACTACTGTAAACTTTAAAAAATTTGTATTTTTAGACTTTTTGAAAGGACATCTAGACAAATGTTACGCGAAGCAACTGGTTATGCTCATAAGAAATGCAATACAGGATCAATTGTTATCCGAACTGTGATTCTAAGGACAACCATTTCAATTCAAATTTGAAATCTCTACTGAATAAATAAACAAGCATTTTCTATTTAATTTTGCTGCACCTATCTGTTTTAGTATTATTAGTTGAAATTGGCCAAAATTGTTCAACTTTTTAGGAAAACCAAGAGAATCCGATTTTGCTGAAAATATGTACAGAGGTTTTTTGAGCTCTGTCGTGGTCTCAGCAAACGAACACCTGTTTTTCGGCTCAACCATTCATTAGCACTTTATTGTAGGCTAAATTGCGAGCTGGCCAAAGAATTAACGAAAACCTAGACCGAAACACTGCCTTTAGATTATTTTTCAGCGAACTCTGAAAATATACAACTTTTCATGAAAATTGTAAAAAATCTTTGATTGGCTCCCCTTCAATTGCAGTTTTACCCATGTGGTTAACCCCGTTAAAGCTTAAACTATAAAACTTTGCTGCAGATTGATCAATAATTCGTTAAAATGGATCCATGCTAAATTTCAGCAAAATCGGTTAGAAAATGCAATTTACACAGGGATTCGCCCGGATCACCCTAGTAGAGGATGACGCTACATTGAAGGTGTAATAAATGTCTGTTAATGAAATTAGTAAAGATCTTCTTTTGCTGTTTTATTTTATTTAAAATTTTCCAAACGTAAAAAAGTTTTTTAAAATCTCAAATGGTGAAAAGTTGGCCATTACGTAAGCAAAAATTATATTATTATTTTAACTCTTTTCACATATGCAGAGAGTTAACTTTAACTCTACCAGTTTTAACTCTTTTAACTCTTTTCGCGAATGCACAGAGTTAATTTTAACTCTACCAGTTTTAACTCTTTTAACTCTTTTCGCGAATGCACAGAGTTAATTTTAACTCTGCCAGTTTTAACTCTTTTAACTCTCTGATTTTTAACCTTGCAGAGTTAAAAGAGTTAAAAACGGACAGAGTTAAATTTAACCCTGTGCATTCATGAAAAGGGTTAAAAGAGTTAATTTTAACTCTACTCTACTCTACTCTACTCTACCCATTCGCGAAAAGGCCTTTAGAAAGTGTATAATTAATCAGGTTATTTCAACTCTTAGTGCAAGGATTCTAACCTTTGACCTTTTGCCCTCACGATACGTGTGTGGGATGGCCGTATTGAGGCCTCCCACGATTACATAAACTCCTATTACATCAGCCTTGTGCAAGGGGGAACCTTCCCGCTTTTGTCCCTATTACGTCAGCATTGCATAATGGCCAATTTTGGCATAAATCCCCCTTAAATAACAAGAAAACACATTATTATCCACTTTATTACAAACATTTACACAATACCAACGTTTCTTCTTCTTCCTTAATTCCTGAAACAACAAAAAGTGCAAGTTAATTTAGTACATTTTAATTCTTACGTAGTGTTTTAATTCCATTTATTAAGGGAGTTTCTAACTCCTCCCTTTTCTCTTTCCCTTTTACAGGTCGGCCTTTCACCTTTAACCGCCTGTCTGTTTGTCTGGAGAGCGTGGAAAGCTCCCAGACCTTACGTGAACGAATGCCATTCATGCATTCATTCACGTAAGTCCCGTAATTGTGACCTCACAAGGGTCACCGCTGACCTCCCACCCATATAGGGCTGAATCCAGCCTTTGCACTACTCAGTATACAGTGTAGGTAGCAAATATATACAGACAAAATATACATGTACAATAATAATAGGTACCTAAGTTGTTAGTTAATTACATAGGTAGGTGTTAGTAATTTTAGGTAAGCTAATATTTTAGTTTTTACCTAGTAGGCTTACGTAATTTGTTTTCGTCTTTCTATTTCTTTTGGGTCCTTGATGGACCAAACAGGTGTGGCTCCCTTGCTTTCTAATAAGCAAGGGAAACCTTTTGTGTCGGCCGCTGGAGGACCAAGTCTTGAAATTATTGGGGCTTCTGTTTATTGCAGATTTATGAGCCCCAGCAGTGACACCTAAAACTTGATACTAAAAATCCGGCCTCTGGCCGTCTACTTTTCTGAGTTAGGGGTCACCTGCTCTCATCAATTTGGGGGTCCTCCAGCCGCCAGACGCGTCTGTGGGCTACCGTAGGTCACGACTCGGTAGCCCAATAGAAGAAGCGTGATCATCCAAAACAGCCAATCAGCTGTTAGAAGCTGAAAGGCCAGCCCCCTGATGGGGTCCGACTGCAATTAGCAGTTTTCAGTCAGTGCTTGGCTGGCAGTCGGGGAGAGAGGTTGGTCTCTCTCCCCTTAGAAACTTAGCTTATACTTTAGCCCCTATTTCTGTCCGTATGTACCCGGGAGAGGTGTGTCTTGCGCCAATTATATGGAGGCCTGGACTACAGCACCTCTCCCCTTCCCCCCTTTCCCCATAGCGTTTTCTATTTTAGATCCTGCCAGTCAGGCACTCACGATCTGGCCGCCCCCGTGAGCCCATATGTCTGCGGACGGCTCACGGGGTGCACTGCTTCTGACCCGGGGACCCTTATGCCTGAACGGCGGTCCCCGGGTCCCTCCATTCTCACTATTACCCGGGGTCCTCGGACCCTGGAAGACCACCTTTTTGCTATTTTTTCGGGCCTAGTGCTCTTCATCTGTTTATAATTGTACTTGTGAGGGTGTGGGCCTTTCGCCCAACCCTCTGGGGTATTTTTAGTGAACTTTCATTTTCTTCCTCTAGTGGTTTGCGAGCAGTCAAAAGGCTTTAAAATCATTATTCTCGTTTCTGTCCTTTTCCAAAGCGGTCCCTTTTTGGCCCAATCAACCAATAAATTATCATGGGTTGCTTTCTACTCAGAACCCACTTCAAAACCGTCATCTTCAATCATTCTTAACCTTTTCAGTTTTCTTCCCAAAACCCAAATTTTTCACCCAAACATAAACTTAGGTAGTCAGTTTTAAGGGAGGACTCTCACTTACCCACCTTGAAGAAGGGGAGTTAGGCCACTCCCCGGGAGTAGGTCTTTCAGGTTAGGACCCCCCTTATCCGCACAGCCGGCAACTAGAGTTGCCGGCCATGTCTTCTCACTGCGTTCAAAAAGCCACTGTTATAACCTTGTATTGTTTTAATCATTGCCGGACTAAAATATGAGGTTTCTTAAAACACTCTAAAAGCAGAAATCCACCCTTTTAAAGGTCTTCCAACTTGTTTATTATTAAGACGTTAACAGGGGAATACCGGCTCCCCTTTAATCAAAGCCGTCCTTAGTTCTTCTTGTAATAATTGCTATAACAGCAATTATTGTCCCCCATTGGCTTTTACACAAAACAAAACAAAACACACACGGGTGATCACGTAGGAATGGCCATTTCTGGGCCATTCCCGAAATATAACACACTCTCACGCACTTGTAGTTATTAATACGAATCAGTTAGGTTAGCATCCTGGGAAGTAGCCCTATTTTAGCACTGTTAGGAATATAATTTGTACCGTGTTGTATATATGCGGCTCCTCACGTAAACTCCTCCAGTTGAGGTTGTGAGAGAAGTCAAGTATGCGTGAGGTGTGAATGTTGCGTAATTGTGTCTGAATAACTGTGTGAGTAACTGTGAGTGTATGACTGAAATAGTATGCGTGAAATAGTGTAGATACGATTGTATGCGTGTGGTTGCCGTCCAAATGGGCGTGTGAAAGTGGCATGTGTGAATCTGTATGAATGAAATCACATGCGCTGTGTGACTATAATCGTATGAATGGGACTGCTCATGTAAACCCCTCGCGGAGATCTTGAGTGTAGTCCGTAGGGAAACAGCTAGTTAGGCTATAATACTAGGCAGTAGTTAGGTATACTAATTAGAACATACATTATAAGTAGTTATATTACCAGGTTAGGTTTAGGTAAACGGTTAGTTTCATGTCAGTCAGTTTTAGTAATTATAGTTAGCACTAATATTTGTAGTTAGTACCAGTAATTGCGGTTAGTATTGAAATGTTAATTAGGATTGTTAGTAACTGTTAGTTGTTGTTAGTATGTGCCGTCCGGTTATAGAATGATCCCCCAGAGGCCCGCGTAAGTCACCTGATCCAAGGTGCGGGCCCTCTGCAAGAAAGGGGCAATCTACCACTATCTAGTTAGATTTTTAGGCCCAAATTAAGGGTGGTGGTAACCTCATTTGCATAATTGCGGTAATATGGTTTAGGAACCAAATAGCAGGTTACCAGCCCAGGTTAGGGTTATAATTATCGTTATTTAGTTCGGTTAGGCCTGTAGTGTGTGAAATAGGCCTCAGTTAGTATCAGGTAGCCGGTAATAAGCAGTAGTAAGTAATAATCTGTAGTAATCAACGTTATCCTGTTCAGTGGCCAGGTTTGGGCCTAATTAAGTGTTATCCGTCAGTCATAGCAAGTAGGTTACTCGTCGTGTACCAGGTAATACGTAGTAGTTAGAATAGGTTAGTTTAGCTGTAGTTCTAGGAGTATAGTAAATACTGAGTAGTGCACACGTGACTCTATGCCCATGAGAGGCTCGGTCAGAGCCTCATTTGCATATTTTAGCCAAGTAGGCCGGAACGGCCCCAAGCTTGGTCCTCTTCGTTCATTTGATCCTCAAAAACGTCAGTTTTCGTCTGTTTCAACCTAAAAATATAAAATAACACATTACGCGCTACACAATACACAATTCGGGTCTCAAGCCCGAAGGTGAAAGCCAATCGGTCCGGACAATAGTTGCTGGGGTTCTAATCCCCACCACCTCTGTTTCTAATGGGTTTTAACCCATTTGATTCAAGTAGCCCGCCGGATCTTCACCTCAGCGCCTTTGCTTGTTGCCTGAAGCTTAGTCCGGTCATCTGTCTAGCGAGCGATCGAGTCTCAGTGTATCAGTTTGTTGGAACGTGAGATCAGCCCAATCCTATCAGTGCCAGTGTCAGTATCAGTAGTATTTTGGATCCGGAAGTAGATCCTGTTGCCAGTGTTATCTCAGTTCCAGTATTCTGGCCCTGTTCAGTTGCCTAATAGGTACTTGTTTGGACCATCTTTGGGTTGCGTCAATAACGCAGATTAGCGGAGAGAGCGGCTACTACCTGTCTCATCTTGGGAACTTTGAGTGAAACCTAAAACCTGTCTCTTTTGTAATCTCCTATCCCAAAATATCATGTTCAGTAGTGATGTGGATCGGATCGGATCGGCAGCCAAAATCAACTACCGATCCGATCCGGCAAATGGCAGGCGATCCGATCCGATCCGATCCGATCCACCCCCGGATCGGACCGATCCGATCCGATCCGACCATAATGTTAATTTTCAATTGTAGGCACTTAAATTGCTATATTTTCCGATTTCCCCTTATTTTGCAACTCTTCATCAAACTTCGCCCCTGAATAATATTGAATAATTCTGAAAGTCCGTATCAGAAACTGCAGCTGCAGAATGATGTGTAGTCACTTTGAAAAATATCGATTTGTTTAGTTTTGGGTTTTTAAGATCTAGTGAGAACTACACAAAAGACAGTGAGAAATGGGAACTATACAAAGATAAGATAAAATTTGAAGAAACTAGGATGTAAGATCAAAAAATGTGCGTACAAACTTTGGTCGTATTTATAAGCAAGCAATGTATGTGTTTTAACGTCGTTCGGAAATGATAACGACATGGAAAATCGGCGGAAATCCGGAATCCCGTGTATTATTTATGGAAAATCTAAAATATTGAAAGGTTTGCTAAAGTTTACGCACATTGAAGATTTAGTTTTTCGTGATCAAATAGATCTGGTTCCAGGTCATATTGTTGCAGTTTACAACCTTTGCAGCCAAAGAACACCCAAGTTTCGGATTTTCAAAATGTAGATATTTTAATGCTCACGATATGGTTATCATTTAAAAGCTTTTGACAATCTGAACAAGTTCAATACAACCATTTCCCAAAATGCACTCGATTCCCAAATTCATGAAAACAAGATTTTTCCAGATTTATGTGTTTTCCATCACCAACAGTTATGGAGTAATGGGTCTTCTTAACTGGAAAGGCCTTGACGAGCTGAACAAGCTTTGTAATACAACTAGATCCCAGAAATGTCACCTGTTCCCGAGATTCACAAAAGCTTCCATCTATGAATAGTGAACTCGAGAAATTGGAAATTTTTAGGTATTGGTTCCAGCTCATAATTAGACTTTTAAATAATACCCTATCATTCAAATGCAAGTGCAAAATATCCATCTGCAATATCTCTATTTGATCACGGATACAAAATTTTGAATGTGGTAAAATTTTGGAGAAATTTTAATAAATTAAATAATACTAAATATTTCCCGTGATACAATCCCGATATGCACACTCTTAAAAAGACTCCTGTAAGGAATTCTTGTAGTTTTCTACAACAGTGCTCCTGTGCGGTCAGTCACTAGCGGAGCTTCCTGTATTTTCCACAAGTCACTTTGTATTTTTACCAACCTCTCGAACAGTATAATGACCTGTAGTTTTGTTCTACTTTTTTGACAATCATAAATCAGATACCAAACCTGTAGTTTTTACAAGACAAAACCTGTAAATTTTACTGGAGCGACCTGCTTATGGAAAAGGAGGGGGGGGGGAGGGGCGGCGGCCGCTCCCAAAATATTTTCGGCAGGGAGCGGTCGTTGCAAAAATTAACCACGGGGTGTTGAAAGACTGAAAATTTGAAAATATACTCAGTTTGCGTTATCAGCGTATCCTGTAGAGTAATCCTGTAAACCAGTGAAAACTACCGGTTTCTTGGATTGAATACTAGTCTAACTTGTAGGTAATCCATTCTACCAAAGTATATCCGGTCAAAACTACCACCGATGTCCTGTAGAAGCTACAAGCCGTAACCTGTATTTCCTACAAAAGCTTATTTATCATATACAAAAGCGATTCCTGTAGTTTCTACTGGAACATTTTTAAGAGTGCAGGTTGTTTGTTCTGATCTCCAGTTCAGGACGATTCTAGAAAGTGGTTTGCTCTGAAGGCATAAGTTGGCAATAAACGACCGAAGTTTGCACACACAATTTTGGTCGTGCAATAGCATATACAAAAGCAGGTCCGGCACTGAATTTAAAAAGCGGAACAGACTGTCCAAAAATTAATTAGCAGGAAATATTAGAGAGCAATCCCATTTGACTTTTTTATATATGCGTACAAAAAATTTATTTATCCAGAGAGAGAACATAAAACAAAAGCATTAACAACAGAAAATTCAACATTTGAACAAAACTCCGAAAAGATTTTAAAAATTTCTTCGAAAAAATTTAGCATTTTGTAAAAAATTCGTACAAATTTTCAAAATTTGCCTCATTTGCCGGATCGGCGATCCGGAAAAATCAAGCCGATCCGATCCGGCCGATCCGATCCGAAAATTTGTCGATCCGATCCGATCCGATCCGACCCCGGATCGGTCGATCCGATCCGATCCGCCGATCCGATCCACATCACTAATGTTCAGTGAAAGTGGTACAGCCTACGTTTTGATCCTCACCACTGAAGCCTCTCTATAAGCCGATTGACGATCTGTATTCTTGTATTAATCTTGAGATAACAATCTGAGGAAGCCGATCCGACAATAACTGACACTCTCCCAGCCTGTAACTGTGATTATTCATTTCTGAGACGGAAGCCTTCTCGAAATTCAGTTATTCTGGGCAGTCAATTATACGGAGACGCCAGAGCAAAGCCAACCTCGCTCCCACTCGATTCGGGCCGGCCCGGGCAGAATCGAGGGTTAAAATTCAATGGGAAAAGTTGCTGCAGAGTTAAAGGAGTTAATTTTAACTCGCGCGCGAAAAGGGGCTGAGTTAAAATTAACTCCGTGGATTTTAACCCATTATGTGCGCGAAAATGCAGGTAGAGTTAAACGAGTTAATTTTAACCCCTGTTCGCGCGAGCACAGAGTTAAAAAGCGTTTAACTAGTTTAACCCCAGCTAGTTAAAATTAACTCATTTAACTCTTTTAACCCTGGCGCGAAAAGAATCGAGTTAATTTGAACTCGTTTAACTCTCGCGCGAAAAAGCCCTTAGTTTGGGTTATCTATCAGCGTATCGAGTACTTTCCTGTGAAGTAAACCAGTAAACAATGAAAACTACAGGTTTCATTTGTATTGAATACAGGTTTAACTTAGAAGTCTACCTTAGAGCAGAAAAGTACATCGGATCGTTGAACACGAATCTGAAACCAGTTTTTCATTTCATCTGTATGTAAGCTACAGACTTGTGTACACTTATTATGTAAGAGTACACATTAAACCTAACACTCTAGCTAGCTCCTCAGCGAGTTCCGAATTTACGAAAAGCGGAACCAAAAAACAATAGATTGCTCAGCAACCTGGAAAATCTGTTGGGGCCTTTCGCGAAGCGAATTGAAAGAGCTAAAATTAACTCAATCCTTCACAAGCACAGCGTTAACAGTTAAGCAGGTCATGTTAACTCTGCAAATGGGTTAAACGAGTTAAAATTTTACTCTGCTCTTTTAATTCGAGCAACGTCCCTGGTCTGGAACGACTTTCCAGTAAAATTTGGGTGCAAAGACTTTTGGTTCCGGTTCCGCTCGCCAAGTGGAACTATCCATCATTGTTTATTTTGATAAATATATTGCACTCTGGTGGAAAGCTAAGGTGTCAATGGCTGATGAAGTTTTAGCATCTTTCAGAAATCCAGAACACTTTAGCTCCAGTTGTTTTGTTTGGGTCTGATCACCACGATAAACGACTTAATTTTAACCATACTATGCCCTGATTTACTTTTTCTTGAGAAGGCTAATTACGTGTGCTTTAACATAACAACAATTATGTATTTACTGTCAAAGCATCACTGCTGGCATGCACATTTACATTACCCAATAGAAGCGACGGATCTTTTAAATTTGCCATTCCTCTAAGTGCTCAAAATTCTTAAAACTTGACCAATCGAGCTAAACTTTGGTATGGATATTTTCCAGCTCCAAGGAAGAACAAGGGGAACTAAAATATTTCTGTCTTCGACTCCAACGTGAGCTCGTTACCAGCTTACATGTTAAAATCACGGCTCACGCTAATAACAAGCTACAGCTAACATTTTATTTCAGTTAAAGAAAAATAAAATTTAAAGAAAGAAACTCTGAATTTCAAGAAAAGAAAAAGAAACCATCATTTTTGCTTTCATAACATTCTGACAGCTGATATGCTCTTATTCTTTGAGACTGACCTTTGTCCACCTCACAAAAACGTAAAAGTCCTACAAATTTCTTGAGGAATTTCGCAACAAAGTGCTAAATTATTAATAAGACAACTAGCGCTGACAGAATGTAACATTTTCGTAGATCTTAATTTAGTTGCGTAATTCAGGATAATTACGCGTTATAAGGCGCGTCGCCTGTGGGAGGAGGAGGAGGGGGCATGCCCTCCCTCCTGAAATCGGAGGCGAAAAGAACATTTTCATACCAAGTAGGAATTCGGGCTAATGTTTCCAAAAAGGTTTCGCCTGCGGCGCTGTTTTTACACAAAAATACATCGAAAATACCAGCTAGTGTCGAAATCGGTCTCCACAAAGTTCAGCGTCAGCGCAAATTTCTGGAAAACTTTGGCTTGCCCCCCCCCCCCCCGAAATTTTTTCTGGCTACGCTAGTGCGCGTTAGCACATATGAATATTTCCATTTAAATTTGAACTTTCCAGATATTTCCAGAGAAAGATATTTCCACTTATTCGATTCTGAAAACACCAATACGACTCTTTTCAGAAAAAATCGGAAACTAAAAATGTCTTGGTTGTCTTCGAAAAATTTAGGAATATTTGAAATGAGCGGGGTCAAAAACAAACTCTTGCAAAATTTTAGCTCGATTGGTCAACTTTAAAAAAATTGAGCACTGGGGGCGAGATATACAAATGGGAAGGCTACGACTACATTTAATCATAACATAATGCAAGCTAAACAAAAAAGACTAGCTGTACGCAAGAATAAAATATATAAACAATAAAAACATTCACACATATAGGTATATAAGCATAATATGGGACAGTAAACATGTAAGAATATAGTTCAGGGTATTTTTTACAGGGGGGGGGCGGGGCCCCCCCCCCGAAATTGACCTTCCCCCCCCGAAAATGCCTTCCCCCCCCCGAAATCGCCCCCTCCCGGGATTTTTGCTTCCCCCCCCCCGGGATTTTTTGGAGGCCCAAATTTTTGCCAAAAATAGGCCAATTTTCAAAAATTTTCCGGCTTCGCCGGAGATTTTTTCGTAAAAATAGCATTTTTAGCTTAAATCCTGGCATTTTTGAGCACTTTTGGAGTTTCACCATGCAAAATACGCCAAAAAATACCATTTTTGGCTCATTTTTGCAAAAAAAATCTCCCCCCCCGGGCCCGGCCCCCCCCGCGGAAAAAATCCCTAAAAAATACCCTGTAGTTAATCCAAAAATAAGTATATACAGTGAAAATATACAAACAATAAAAACCACATACGCATACCATGCCGTAATTTATACATGAGCACCCATATACTGCAGGCCTCGGTTTAATTTAGCGGGAAGGGCACCCCCCTCCCCCCATTTGGCTTTTTTCACTTCTTGAGCTCCCCCTCCCACTCGTCTAAAATCCTCTATTTTGGTGCTGAAACTTGATTTTTGAGCACCTTTAAGCTTAGTTACAGCAATACACACGGAAAACAGGCTAGTTCTTTTTTTACAGTATTTTTAGCATGTTAAGGCCGTTATTCCCCCTACTTTTGAGCTTTTCCCCAAACTAGTGGGGAGGGGCTCCCACCCGCACTTTTTCGCATAGAATGAACCCAGCATCAGGGGCGTATTCAGGACTTTGAAGAGGGGGTCTAATCCAAAAGGGGGGCCTGAAATGGCCAGTTTTTCCTAAGGGGGGGCGATCCAGTCGCATGAACAATTATATACATTGCTTTCCTACCTTAGTTTCATATTACACTAACTTGAAGTGTTCAGTGTTCAGCTCAAACTGAAACTAAAATATGTTGCCAACTGAAACGTAATCTATTTCGGTCCGCTGACTGAAACTAAAAATGAAATTATTTCGGACCGCTGATTGAAGCTGAACCTAATATCGGATAGTGAAACAACACTACAGTTCCAGCTCCAAATTTGCTCTAACTTTAATTTCAACCTCGTATCATCTACTGTAGTTTTAATTTTAGATCCTTAAACTGAAACATGTACAAGCTAAAACTAGGATTCAGTTTCAATTTCGGATGCTGACACGTCACTAGCTAGCTCTATCCAGCTACTAACCCAGACAATAAGTTTTAAGCAATAGATCCAGTCAGTTACTTCCTCCTGACAACGCTGACGCGACAGGAACAGCATAAAAAGATAAGAATAAAACGTTTTCAGTCAACAAAATCAATGTTTGTCAACTTAATCAGTTTTCGAGACCAACGACCGGTTATGCAAAATATTGCCTAAACGTTCCCATAGATGGTAAAATCTTCATCATCAGCACGAGGCGCTAACTGCTCTCGAGATTCTGACAATAACGGAGTTGAAGCTGGATCTAATGGAACACCACTTATATAGTCTTCATCATGAATATCCGGGTCGGATGGGGCCAAAGTAGATTCTGATGCCGTCGTGGACGAAGAAATGTTAAAAACTGGCGACAATGGTTGTTCAGAATGGATTGGAACAGACCGTTCGGCATCCCCAGCAGTCGGAGGTGGATTAACCTCAGGTCCCAGAAGATCTTCTCCACCGATGCCGAAGGGAAGGGGTGTTGAGGCAGCTCGACACTCAGAACCCTCACGTTCATAAATAGGGGCCAGACCAGAACAACCCGAAATTGAACTAGAAACGGAGGGACTTATCAGTACATCGGGACCTGAGAGACCCGTTCCGCTTGAAGGATGAGGCGGAGATAATCCTACTAAATCCACGGGTGACGTTGTGAGGACAGGGACATTAGAGTTCGCCGTGCCACTAACCACCATCGGCGGGAAGGGACCGCCAGCTGGAGATGGCGAAAAAATGTTGGAATGATTGGTATAGGGCGGTGGGGGTGCCTCGTTGGTGCTATCCACAGACAGCGCGCTACTTTTGCGACTAGCATGACCGCTGCCCCCAACAATACTGTGACGTGCACTGCGGGACTGATGCAGATGCTGACTGCGGCTGTTGGTGCGATGTCGACGAGAACTGCTGAACTGTGAACTCATACTGGCACGCGAGCCCATTCGGGTCAGAGACGGTTTCTCGGACAGCAGACGTCGAATTAGACCTGGCGGAGAGGTCCCAGCCCGACTCCGCAAAGTTGTGCTAACGCTGGGCGTCACTGTTCCGTTTAGTTGAGAACTGCGACGTTTCCCCTGCTGACTGCCTTGCTCGGCATCTTCAGAATCATAGCCGTCCTCTGGTATAGTTGGAGGCAGTTGCCACTGCTGAACGTTGGAAGGAACACTGGAAAAAGCAAAAGACAAATGTATCAAACAGTATTTAGACTACAGACGCTGAATGCATTCAATACAAAATAAGTTTGTTCATGCCAGTAGTAAGATTTAGAGGAACGTTGAGTATCAATTTCCACGTATTCTCAAGGTCTTAAAGGCAGTTTTCTAGGGTTATATACCTTACTAAATTTTTAACAAATCAGGTTAAACTGTGAAGTAGTTTTGGGGTCGCTGTTATACGTGAGATGGGAGCCTCTTCTCTGCATTGCGTAACGGTGCTAGAATACGGCAATGTTTGGGGGGATTTGGGGGAGGGGGTTCGGCAAACAGACCCCTCCCTTTCTGAAGGTGGAGGGCGGTAGCTGAAAGACGGCCATGCATGAGTCCCCAAAGAGGTTCCCCATGTCCACTTGTGACTTGTAAGTATAGATTCTTCAGTTTTCAGCTTTCGCAGCAAGAGCTCTGATCTTGAAATATTAAGCTCATTGGAAATTCTGCTAAACAGTTTTATTATACTTACGCAGTTATTTCCTTCTTAATGCTTTGCTTCGATATAACCGTACGAAAGTTTCCGATTTTTCGAAAGTTTCGAAAGTTTCCGAAGCCCGTTGCTGCATCAGTCAAGGAAATTTCAGCGCATATGGATTGTTGAGTGCTTACTTAGTTGAGTGTTAAATTGATTACTTAAGGTGCTGGTATCCTTTTGTGCAGTGCTTTTGTGGTGATTTTTCGAAACGCTATAACTTTCGCAATTTTGGGAGTTGGAAAAAGATTAAAGCATCGTTTTAAAGCTTATTATCTGTACATTAACATGAGCCTACGAAACTAGCAAAATTGGCAAAAAATTTCCTACATGCTGACACCTGACAGACTGAATATAGAACAAAAATTTTTGAACATCGATTTCTCAAAACTGTAGAATCGGCCAAAATTTCTTCTTGCGCCATGATATGAAGGACATGTGGGCCGAGGGACATTTTTTTGGATTTGGCTCAACAAGTCTCAGTACTCCAGAAAATACGGCAAATGCGCGATGACACGAAATTTCGCAACTTTCTATTCAGTTTTCTCACAACTGGAGATGTTTTAGCTCAAACCAAGAAAAATGTCCCTCCGCAATAGGGCGAATTTTCATTCAGCCGAAAACTCACGCGATTCTATTGGGTAGTTTTTGAGAAATCAATGTTCAAAACAAAATAGTCGCAATTTTGCCAAAATGGTTTTTCGGCGAATTCTCTAGCTTAAAGCAACGAACTCCAGCGAATAGGTATTGATAAAATGCGCAATTCGACGGTGTATCGATTAAGTATAAATAAGCCAAAATTGTCTGTAAGATTTGGCAGTAATTTTGAAAAAACTGATTTCTTCAAAAATGGTCATTTTTTGACCCCAAAAATCGTTTTTGGCTTATACTGCCTTAACCACAAGAGGTAGCGCAAAAGTTGTAAAAGCAAAAATGTTCATTTTGGTGCCCTCTTTCCAGCTATAACAACCAATCCGGTGTAGCGACTATGTACTAAGAGAATAAGGGCAAAAACCAAAACTTTTTTATCTTTACACCTAAAAATCCGGGACTGGTGCCAGAATGTTAAAGAGCACGAAAATAATGTATTTTGTAAGTTCCATCCACTTTCATAAAGAATTGAAGCTTGTAGGGTCGAATTTACACAAAGCGATACCAGCACCTTAAGGCGCTTTTAACATAGTCCTACGTCCGCTTTTAATGTCACCCATATTTTAACTTTTATGCGCTTTTGCAGCATATTGAGAGCATTCGGAGCATCAGGCATTTGTATTTCTACTGGGGGCAGGAGTGTCCCCATAAACAGCTTCCTCCATAATTTCGACATCCTGCATGAGCCGAAAAACTGAAAAAGTTCACACCATTTTCTGCTTAAATCCTCCAAACGATTTCAGGCTTTGCCGTGTCTTGGAGAAGCTTTTAGTACGTATTTTAACTTATAAACGCAATTTTAAAAATTTTTTAATAAATTTAAAGGAAAATTAAAAATGTGCATAAGAGTTCGAATAAACTGAGTCCAGAAGTTCTAAGATAAAGAGAGATTCGTAGATAGGTGTTTTCTAGGAGTTTATGTATCCCGTATTTATGTCATGTAAGGACGCTTCAAGCAAGTCTTAACGATTATTTATTAAACTGTACATTAGTCAATGTTACTTAGTACGATGGATAACAGATACTACGATGTGCTACAGACACATTCATACGAGTTAGGTAGCTAAACAATCCTCAAGTTCTCTAGCAAGTTTGTAGGAATTCCTATCATCCGAAAGACGCGGTGTATATGTGTTAGAAAAAAGTTCTGCAATCGTTTACACTTAACTTACTTGACATCAATAACACTGCCCAGGAATGGTTCATTCTGAAAGTCAGCCGCAGCTTCCGTATAGGGTATCTCGGGCTCTGGATCATTCCAGTATGCATCTCTTTCAAGCTTTGGATAATTCTTATGCAGATCATCAACAATCAAAAACGATACCTGAAACACGAAGGCTTGCCGTATACACAAAGCAAGCAGTAAGCAAGCAAAATGTTTTGCCCCTGTTTCTTCGAAAGTGGCGGCAAGCCAATAAAGGAACAAAATTAATTTCCATCAACGCAAACATAACGCCGAAATGGAATTATGTATTAATTAGTGAAACAAAAAGGTCTTAAAATGTAACATACAAAAATTAAAAGAAACACAGTCTGACGGGGCTGCGCTGACGCTGTTACATTCATCGTGTAGGCTATAGCACGTCTACATAACAAATTGAATGTGATGTTGTGTGATGTATAGACCCAATTTCTACTCAGAACAATATTAAAATTAAAAGAAATATTACAATACTAGCCTGCAAATTGCGATCAATTAAATAATTAAGCTCAAAATCGTCATCATCTTCACCCAACGGGTTTATCAATTCTTCGGCTGTCTAAAATCAGTTATACACTTTGTGACGGAAATTGTACGTATATTTATTGTTACTCATACGCTAATAGTTTTAATGACGTGATGAATGAAATAAATTCACCGCACACCGAAAACTGGACAGAAAGGTTTTTACTTTTCGAAAACTGGAAAGAAATTTTTACTGAGATAAAGTTGCTTAAAATTAAGATATGAATAGACCGACAACCGGACATCCGTCAATGCAAAATAGGCGGATAGCCGGATATGAAAAAATGCCTAGTGCCCAACGCTAGCATATAATTCTCTAAATCTATATAGTACCTTAAGCCAACCCATATAGAAAAAGAATTGTGTTAAAGTGAAAACTGGAACGTATTCATCCACAATGAATGAAGTGCCACCGAAATCTCTCTTCAGATACTGTCTCCCCATTAAAGCTGCCACAAAAAACGAATAGACGGCCAATGTCACTACCTGAAACATTGTACAATAAAACAAAATTGGAAAAAGCTTAATTGAGGGGGTCCGCTTGGGTCAAAAATTCGGCCCTCCCCGATTTCGCTCAATACTCTCTAGGGCCCTACACAATCCATTGAAATTTGAGGCGATTTCGTCCAGGAATAAAAAGCGAAGATCATAAGTTTCCAATTCATATTGAAAATGGCCTCCAAATCGGAACTGGCCTTATTGGGGGGGGGGGGGGGGCACACCGAAAATGTGGGGCATATTTTTTGACAAATGTTTAGGTTTTCTGTAAGTAGAAGGTTTTCTGTAGAAGTAAGCCAGGTCCTCTGTTGATTTTACAACCTCACCATCACCCATATTACTTAAGGTGGTGATTTCTTTTGGGCACACATTATTAATTGACGGTTCAAATCAAGATGAAGTTTGATGAAACTTTCAAAAATAATATCTTCCTTTTACATTCTAACAAGCTCAATCCCGCTTCAAAACTTCGACGTCTCCGTTCAGGGCCGTTTTTGCCGATTTTTGACACTTAAACAGTAGGTGCATAGATTACATCCATTCGAAAGATCTTGTTGAGCTCAACATTTAGGCTGTTTTGAAGCACCTTTCTAGCTTTTCTCTATAGTAAGATCTGATCTTCTTATTTTGGCGTTGACAACTTCTCATTTTTTGCAGAAATCAAATAACCTGCCATTTTTTTGAGCTACGCAAGCCGTAAAATTAAACTAAGAGTGTCAATTTGAAGGTCTCGTCGATGCCGATTATTCGTGGCATTGTAATCTTCTAAAGGCTATCCCGTACGCTGCTATCATAAAAATGTAGTTTTTGCAAAAACATGACCAAATTTTTTCCAGCGATTGTGGAGCACTTGCTATGCAAGCTAGAGGGTTGTCGCTTACTAGACGTGTTTTACACAAAAATACCCAGGGACCCTTTTTTAGTTGCCCCGATTACGGCTTTCTAGCTAAAGTGGTCGCTTGCCAAATTTGGGAAAAGTAGGTTTCATAATAATTAAAAAAGGGTCCCCAGCTATTTGGTAGTGGAATGGAATGATGCGGCCGACGCCTCACAAAAAACTTATTGTAGCTTGCAAAAAATTTGGAAAATTAAAGACTTAGAAAATGCAGTAAAATAATTTCCGAGAACTAAAGTTAAGTTAAGTAAAAAATACTTGGTCGTTGGGGAAAGTAGGTTTCATAATAATTAAAAAAGGGTCCCACAGCTATTTGGTAGTGGAATGGAATGATGCGGCCGACGCCTCACAAAAAACTTATTGTAGCTTGCAAAAAATATGGAAAATTAAGGACTTAGAAAATGCAGTAAAATAATTTCCGAGAACTAAAGTTAAGTTAAGTCAAAAAATACTTGGTCGTTGGTGCTCAGCTGCCTTCCAGCCATGTGCAGCCGTCGCGTTTATGTGCCCGAGCCCCCCTTTTTCACAACTACCAACATAATTAATTAAAAAATCTCTGCTGGACGCAAGACCCTAGCTTCAAGCTTGTCATTGGTAAATATGATTTGGCACATGTGCCCGTATCCGCGGAAAAATACTACGTCTGAGACGTCTGTATCTTTTCTGCATCTAAGGGAATTACTGTTCAAAGTTGAAGTTGCGGCAAAATTTTGAAAATTTTTGGCTAACGAAAGGAATATTTTATTACTGGAATATTTTATTGTGCGAGCTAAAAGGCTGTAATTTGGCATATACAGAGGCTCTATAGGAGTACTCATTCGGGCCAAATGGTAAGAAATTCTGTCACGTGAAAAAATTTTGTCAACTTTAATCTTCAAAAATTGCCAAAATTGCCATTTTCAGTCTGTCGGATCCTTTGTAAAGGCTTTCTGTAGCCATAGAAGTAGCAAACCTCCAGTAATCGGGCAGAAATCGTTTGTGGGTGTGTCTTCAACCACGCTGAGTTCAAATATCTCAAAAAATTTTAATTTCAAAAAATTTTTTCGATTTCTGGAGTACTATTGCTTAAAAAGGCGATTTTGTCAATTTTTAAAGATTAAAGTTGACATAAAAATTTTTTGAAGCGGCGGAATTTCTTGCCATTTAGCACAAATGAGTACTCCTATAGGGCCTCTGTATTTGCCAAATTACAGCCTCCTAGCTCGTACCAGTAATAAAATATTTCTTTCATTAGCCAAAAATGTTCAAAATTTTGCCAATGTTCAACTTTGAACAGTAATTCCCTTAGATGCAGATAAGATACAGACGTCTAGTATTTTTCTGCAGATAGGGGCACATGTGCCAAATCATATTGGTCTATGACAAGCTTGAAGCTAGGGTCTTGCAGCAAGCAGAGATTTTTAATTATGTTGGCAGCTGTGACACAGGGGCGGGGGTCGGGCACATAACCGCGACGACTGCACATGGCTGGAAGGCAGCTAAGAACCAACGACCAAGTATTTTTTGACCACACCCATGCTCTATAACTTCGCCAAAAAGTAGGCCAATCGGACAAAGTCGGGGCAAAAGTTTAGTCGCCCCCCCCCTTAAGGAGCTTGAACTTTACTTGGACTTGAACTTGGACTTGGACAACCCACTAATAGTGCCTATAGAGTGCAGCGTACGTTTACAGCCCCCTCCCTCGCCACCGGGATTTTTGGGTGCCCAAATTATCGCCAAAAAATAGCATTTTGGCTCATTCTTGGAAAAAATGTCCGCCCCGAAATTTTCTTCCCCCACCCCGGAAACAACGTAAAAATACCCGGGATTCAAGGATTTTTATTTAGGCCATAGCTAACGCCATGGCCTAAATTTTAGAGCCGATGGCTTAAAGAAATGTGGCCATTGAGGCCATCTGGCATAAATTTTCCGACAAAAACTCAGTCAAATTTTTGATCTTTAAGTTAAAATAGTGTGGTATTTCTAATAAATAGTTTTTACTTCCTAAAAATTCTGGACTGCGCCAGCTAGTCACATACATTCTTTATTTGTACTTACTATAATAACGATTCAAATGACAACCTAAAAATTAGTAAAATTAAGGGAGGGGTACGAATTTCACTAAAAGTTCGATGTTGGAAAAGCTAGCTAGTCTTTTGCCATATAATAGTATTAGGTTTAGTGTAAAATAGTTTAAAGTTTGAAAGAATTCCATGCAGCGTAGCGACCTGTGGAGCCATCAGAAGTTGGTGTTGTCGGTCCAAAGCTTGACATGACACGTACACAAACTTCGCCTCGCCCTGATCGCTGTGCGCAAGGTACGGTACCCAAATTTTCAAGAAATTAGTTCTGACATATAGAGCTTTGATATCATGCAAAATAATCCTTAGATCAATGTATATTTTTCTGTGAGATACAATCAAAGTGCGAAAAATTGGGTCTATACGGTTTCAGGTTTACTAACGTCTAATGAGCTGTGGTTTATAAAATGAACCCAACTTTGCTCCAGTTAATACTCCAAGAATCTGTCTTAACTTTTGTAAAAATGACGTGATTTCGTTAATCCTTGCGTTCGCAGTGCTAGATTACATTATCGATATTGTCCCTGTTATTTGCTGCCATTTTGAAGATGTGAGCCAAGTACTCCAAATTACTGTGGTAGAATTGGCTGAAACTTTGCGCATTACAGGCCAGTGAGTGTACCAGGATGTGCCGAAAGCTAGGTCACTAAACCTCGCTCCAATGTTTACAAATGCTAGATTGATTTCTCGAAGTATGGATGACGATCGCTCCAAAAAGCTCTAAGACAGTTATAAGCGCATACTGAACGAAAGAAGCGTCATATTGAAAAACGGATTTCATATTCGGGTTCAGCAGGTCAAATAACCCCTATAAGCCTCTTTTCGGCAAAATCGGAGACAAAAAAATTTTTGACCCCATTTTTACAGTGCTTAGCTAGCTTTTCAGGCCTAAAAATAAGGGTAATTTCTTAACAAAAAGTTTGCTAGCACACTAACCAGAAAACCAAAACCCTCAAAACTCACAGACAGTTTGCCCCTATTAGAGCCTAATATTAGGTAAAAAGCTGGGGTAGGCTAGGGGCTGTCAATTTTATTAGATCGAAAACGGCGCACGGTCACATCGCAACTTTTTGTCAAATTTCAAACTTTGAACTGTTATAGTTGAAGAAGAAAGCAACGCTCGAAAGCCGGAATACTTTTAATATTTAGCACTAGTAACAGTTAACATTTCTGGCAAAAAGTTTCAGAATTGGTCAAACCGTTAATCCACCAGAAATCAGAAAATCTTTTTCAAAAAACCCACTTTTCGCACCAAAATTTCGACTTTAGCGTAGTGCCAGAATCGATGTGTGTTAGATATAATGATGCCCACTACGGACTATTTAACCTTGATATGTTAGCTAATCATATGCCAAAAGCTGGGCGCCTACTGGGCATTTTAGAAAAAATAGGAAAAAATATAGGAATTTTTCACGAAAAAATAGGAAAATATAGGAATTTTTCTAGCAAAAAATAGGAAAATATAGGAATTTTTCCCAAATATTATGCCCAAATATGCCGTCAATTTTGGTCAAATTTCGCAAAATTTCAACTACATAAATGTGAGTAACGACCTAGACTTATTATACGGAACTTTTCAAGAGGGGAACTTGAGAGGAGTTTCGAAAATATTCTAAAAATATATATGTGAAAATTTTTATGACATCATGGATAAAGTTCGATTTTAGTGCAACGGCAAAATCAAGTAAAATCTCATGCAAGGCCGGAAAATTTTTGAAAATTAAAATTCTTAGTGTTTTTGGGACAAACTTTGATACGTATCAAAGGATAGCGTTATTGAGCATTCTATGTTTCGGGAGGAGCACTTTAGGAGGTGGCGAGATTGAGGACGGCACTACAAAAGCATTATATATATCCACGACTCTGTATATACAACGAATGCATACGTACATATATATACGTATAACTTGATACAACACTAGAGTGCGTGGGGTTACTGTAGTATGTTCACAAAAAATCACCCCGAAAATTCACAAAAAAGACACCCACCTAGACGGCTAACAACAAGCCGCAGATGGAAAAATTTTTAGCCACAAGACCCAATCTTAACATAATATGTTATATTCATGTTATAGTCATATTATGTAAGTTTAGCTGCCGAGGCCCAATTCCTCCGACTAGCCCAAAATAGTCGACCCGCCCAAAATCCGACCCTCGGACAACTCCGGACCAAAATCGAAATTTTGTAGGTACCCACTATGGACTTTGCGCAGCTATCCCATGTGACATGTTTTAACTCTAAGTTATCCAACCATATATTGGATTCCCAGCTGTCTTCTGGCTTCGCCACCGGTGGGTAATTTTTTGTGAACAAATTCACAAAAAATCACTATCAACTTTTTGTAAAATGCCTCTGGGGCAACGAACTAATGCTAAATTCGAGCTCAGCGACTCGAAAAACCTATATAGCGCATGTTTTAGGAACCTCAACCCCCTTCTGGCAGACCGTCCGGCCGATGGACCCGGCCCAGACCGGTACCGACCGGGCCCAAAAATTAGCAAAATTTTGTAAATTTTTGACATTTTTTGACCAAAATTTTGAATTTTCGAATGTCAAAAAGTGTTACAAATCGTTTGTTTTTCCGCTGATATGGATGAAAACAACGACAGTAACGTTTGTATATAAAAAATCATTGCAAAATTTCAATTTTCAAGAAAAGTTTTGAAAATTTTCGATTACCCCCAATTTCTAGGCTCCGGCCCCGGTAGTGGTGGCCCCGGTGCATCTCTAATACCCACATACTTTGGTCCCGGGGGGCCGAGAACCAAAATGCTAAGTTCAGCCTGCGAAAAAGAAACTTAGGGGTCCAAATTTTTGAGATAATAACACTATGGACGATGCCCTATTTATGCATGAAAAGAAAAAATTCCTAGCTATATATATCCTGAGATCAGAACAGGGTGATTTTGTGTGAACAAGTGATTTTTGTGAATTCGTTCACAAAAATTAAAAAATTTTTATTACTCACGCTACATAAGGGCAACCGGCGTGAAATTTGCACCATATGTAGAGGGGGTCACTACCGTTCCATACGTACCAATAGTTTTTCAATCGGACTTCATTTGCGAAATTGCCAGCAAAAATTCGATTTTTGACTTTTTTGTGAACATTGCTAATAAGTGTATACAATTTATATATATATATATATATATATACAATAATATATATATATATATATGTAAAGACTGGTGCAGAATAAATGGCTCTACTATTCACATGGCATCACAAAACGTAATGAAACAATATATTGGATCATATCTCTCGTATTAATAACTTCATTCTTTTCCTCTTCTCTTTACTTCTTGGAGGCTGCTGACTCGGCAGCCTTTACATCCCCCACCTTTAAAAGCGTAGCCTCCGGATACGCCGGTGCCACGTTGTAGCAGGAGCGCCACACCAGATCCCCTGAACCGGGTCGGCACTGTATGGAGCTAGCGGTAACCTGCGTCAGCTCCCAGGGGCCAGCCAATTTCCCGGCGGGACCAGTCCGACGGCCCCAGTCGTAAACCCTGACGAAGACTCCAGCGGCAGCGTTGGTTAGACCGAACGGCATTACACGCATCTCGGACAGGCCCTCGGTTGTCGTGAACGCAGCTTTGGGAATCAGTGCCAGCTCCATGGGGATCTGCCAGTAACCGGACACACAGTCCAGCGCAGTGAGGTACTGGGCTGATGACGTATACGGCATCGGAAAATCATCTCTTTCTGTAACATCGTTGGGCTTCCTGTAGTCGATACAGAAGCGAATGAAGCCGCCAGGTTTCGTTACCATGACGACTGGACTGGCCCATGCGGAGGACGAAGGATGGACGACTCCTTCCTCGAGCACGGCGGCAACTTCAGCCCGTTCAGATGACTGGCGGGCCAAAGGCTGACGTTTGGGCGGTTGTTTGATGGGAGTGCCGGCAGTTCGTATGCGGTGCTGCACCCGCCCAACGACACTCGATCTGGACGTGGCGAAGACGTCGGAGAACACTTTGAGTAGAAAGTGCCACTGTGTAATTGCGGCAGTTGACAGGTCCGGAGAGGTGACAGAGTATAACTCCTTCTGAGACTGACAAGCAGCCTGGATTGGATTCTGTGGAGGAGGAGCAGCACTGCTACCGTCACCCTCGGTATCCCGGCGCACTTCGTAGAGACTTCCAACCCGTCTAGGAAGAGGTCCAGAAGCCTTGACGCCGTATGGAACTGGAACGATCCCGTCAACCACTTGAAGGATGCCTGCCGTTGAGACACGGGTGAACCCCGTGTGGTTCGAAGTACACGGGACGATCGTTGCCCCCAATCGGAACCAAGAATGAACGTAGTCGTTTGCAGAGTTGACCTCTGCAGACGGGTTGGGGACGCGAGGCTAGCTGGTAAAAGGCCGTTCTCAACCCATCAAAGCCAGCGGTGGGCCAGGAGGCCGATTGTAGACGCCAAAAACAATCAAGACTCAGTTGTTTGGCGGTTTCTACGGACAACAAGCAGGGACCATCGACTACCGCGAAGGAAACAGTAGCCCGTGTTGAAGTCCCACCTTGTGCAGGTTGAAGTGTGACCTGACCTTGGTATAGAGACGCTTGAGTTGGCTCACCTGAGTCCAGGAGCAGGGATACGGACTCCCCCGTATCGGTGAGCGATTGGTGGCTCAGAAGCTTCGAAGCCACGGATTTAGAGAGGGTGCTGATTTCAGCTCCCGTATCCAATATCATATTATCGATGTTTCCTGTACCAATCCTTAGCAACAGGCCAAGATCTGGCAGGGCGTTAATCCACACCGCTCTTTCGATAAATTTAGCATCTCTGACCTTAAGTTGGAGACGGCGGTACCTGTTGACGAAGCTTTGTGGATCCTCGTCGGATTGCATTTTGAGGGAGGTCAACTTTAGCGCGGCCGCGGTTGGGGTAAGTTGGGTCTCCACCAAAGGACGTAAATGCTGGACAGCCAGGTCGAAAGTCGCTTTGTGCTCGGGTGCTAAGGAGTGGAAAGAAAGTCTTGCTTTCCCCTCCAAACAACGTTCAAGGACCCGAAGGGGACCAGTTCGGCTTTGATCCGCAAATTCCTGGACCTGACGGATCCAGTCGTCAAAAGAACAGCAGTCGGTGTCGTCGTTTCCGGTGAAGGACCACGGTTGCTGAATTGTCACCGTGATATTGGGACGATTGTCTACAGTTTCTCTATTCCCCCGGTGGAGGTCGAGAAGCTGGGCAAACCGCTCCTGGTCATCACGTCTTTGTGACAGGTAATTCTCTCGTTGTTGCCGCTGCTCCTCTCGGCTTCCTGTCGCCTTCTTTGTTGGAGCACTGCCTGTAGGTTCTCTGTCCCCCCGGTAAAGGTCGAGAAGCTGGGCAAATCGTTCGTGAGTTTCACGCCTTTACGACAGGTAATCCTCTCGTTGTTGTTGAATGAGTTGCTGCTGCTGGGCCAATTGTTGTTGCATAATTTGGACCAGCTTAGCAATGCCATTGTTCAAGTGATCTTTCGGATAATTGGCATCTGACGCAGATGCGGCAGGAGAGCGATGAACAGCTCGACTGCGAGGCATAATGGTCCCGGGTTTCGGCACCACAAATGTAAAGACTGGTGCAGAATAAATGGCTCTACTATTCACATGCCATCACAAAACGTAATGAAACAATATATTGGATCATATCTCTCGTATTAATAACTTCATTCTTTTCCTCTTCTCTTTACTTCTTGGAGGCTGCTGACTCGGCAGCCTTTACATATATATAAATATATATATATAATATATATATACAATTTATATATACTTATTTATATACAAGAAATAAAAATGCTCCTAAAGAGCAAAGAAAGGAATATGAGTCAACATGGAACATGTAAAATGCTAAATATTGTCGGTTGTAAATTAAGAATAAGACAAGCATGTACAATGCTAATATGAGTCTGGTGAGGTTGGAAAGTGCAGAAGACAAGTTTGTACACGCACCAATATGAGTGCATGCCAAATAGACTCATATTGGCATTATTAGTATTCTGAAGGCAAGTGGTTGCGAATTTCGGTTATATATCACTCACTTAATGTCAGCAAGACGAGACAGGGTAGTTTTAGGGTGGATGACAGGATGCTCAACAGGTTACGCACGTATATACGTATATTGTCACGAAAGTTATCAGATTTAACTGTAAATCTCTGAATACATGAGTTATGCAAACGCTTATTAAAAATGTTATAAATATCCGTCCGTCGGCGCATTGTTGACTAACAGCGGTTTAACAGATTCCTAAGGAGAAAAGTTGACAATGTTGACCATGGTTGGGATATCCATGTGACGTCAATAATGCTACTTATTCGTCTTAACCTGCGTAGAAATATATCCGTTAGAATTCCGCAATGGATGCATGCATTATTGTTTCTTGAAGGCATGCCAATATGAGTCTATTTGGCATGCACTCATATTGGTGCGTGTACAAACTTGTCTTCTGCACTTTCCAACCTCACCAGACTCATATTAGCATTTTACATGCTTGTCTTATTCTTAATTTACAACCGACAATATTTAGCATTTTACATGTTCCATGTTGACTCATATTCCTTTCTTTGCTCTTTAGGAGCATTTTTATTTCTTGTTTATCCACTTTTTACATGTCGTTGACATAAAAGCGTAGAATCATTAAGCATTATATACGCATGCATTAAATAGCACAGCACAGCACAGCGCTCTACAGCCACTTTGAGCATGCAGTTCTATGACAAAAGTTGCTCAGCTCGCTTAGGGCTTTCATTTGGTACCAAATTTGACCACTTTTGAAAAATTTTATTTTTGACCCCAAATCGCCTAAGTCCACACCCCACCCCACCACAGCACTCTACAGCCACTTTGAGCATGCAGTTCTATGACAAAAGTTGCTCAGCTCGCTTAGCGCTTTCATTTGATACCAAATTTGACCACTTTTGAAAATTTTCATTTTCGACCCAAAATCGCCTAAGTCCCCACCCCACCCCACCACAGCTCTCTACAGCCACTTTGAGCATGCAGTTCTATGACAAAAGTTGCTCAGCTCGCTTAGTGCTTTCATTTGGTACCAAATTTGACCACTTTTGAAAAATTTTATTTTTGACCACATGACCTCCCACCTACATGACCCTCCAGATGGCAAAGTGGAACCAGCACAGCAAGATGGGTGGGTCCGACGGCAAAAGAGATGCCAGAAATGAGCTGGGCGCACCAGAAAACCCCTATAGACAAAGTTTTGAGAGGCTAAGTACAGTCCTACATGGTATTCCTGGAAGTCGGTACTGACCGGACCCTCCAGACGGCAATTTGGAACCAGCCCAGCAAGATGGGTGGGTCGGACGGCAAAACGGAGACCGGGAATGAGCTGGGCGCACCAGAAAACCCCTATAGACAAAGTTTTGAGAGGCCAAGTAAAGCCTACTATGTACCTCCCGGAAGTGGTTACCGACCTGACCCCTGAGACGGTCAAGTGGAACCAGCCCAGCAAATTGGGTGAATCGGGCAGCAAAACTGATGGCGGGAATGGATTCTCCGTCCCCAAAAACCTTTATATGCACCATTTGAAAAGTCTATCTTGAAAAATAAGCGAAAAAACTAAGTTCAAAGTCGGACCCAACATTCACCAACTTTGGCGGGCCACTGTGGCGCTGTGGCGCAACATATCAAAAATCCGACTTCAAACGTCATAATCCGGATATATGTCCTTATCAACCATATATAACTTGTCTGGTTTGTATTTGCACAAAGAGCTGGAAAGAAGCTAATCCCAGGCATACTTTTGGCCATTTCGACGTTCTGAGCCGACTTTGTGGCGCCACTGTGGCGCGGCGGCGACCACATATATCGAAAGTCAGTAACCTATATATATTGATGATATACCACAATAGGTGTCATCCCTTCGCTACATTCTGTGAAAGAGGCTACAAAATGGTGACATACGAGGGTAAAACGGAGACACCGGAAAAAAAACATCGCCGGCATAACTGCCGGCGGGTGTAACTTTTTAACGGTAAGTGCTACGGGGATGAAATTTTCCAATTATACTAAACTCGACACGGACTTTCTTTTGCGCACAAAATTTGCGCAGGATCTGCGCAGGAATCTGCGCAGCGCCTCTGAAGGCTGTCATTGGGGCGTTTTGACTCATATTACAGGGGTCGCTACCGCGACCCCTATGATATACTTCTTCAGATCACTTTAGGAAATCTGTTAATGCAAAAAGAATTTAATTACATAAGCTGTTACAAGGTATTCTAACTCGGATAAGTCCAGGGTTTTTTTTTGGTCGCCGAACATTAGGCCAAATGGCCTCAACGACTCAAATTTTTAAGGCCATCAGCCAAAAAATTTAGGCCATCCAAATTTTGTTAATTTTTAGGTTGTGCGTTATTGTACGCATTGTTAAAATTACAGTTATCATGTATTCGCGCGATATATATTCAAAAATCGCTGTTTAACAACAAAAATCGCCATCGTCAGTGTCTAACACACTAGAAAAACTACGTTTTTACCTTAAAATGGCGAAAACAGAACCTTGTTAGCATAGTAATAATAGTACAATAGGACAGTATTAATGAATTAATGAAGTTTTATTGAAAATTAAAACAGGTAGGAGCACAAGGAGTATGAACCAAAGAAAGAAAAAATTAAACTACAATGTAATGTATGTAATAGAAATAAAGTTAAACTACATACTAAAATAGAATTTCTTCGATGAAATCCTTATAATAGTAAATGAAATTATAACTTGAATGTGTATTTATAAGTGCAAATAGACAATGCAACTAGCTGGCGGCTGGCGTAGCCCAGAAATACAAAGGAAAATGTATAAATTCGCGCCGAAGGCGCGAAAAATTTTTTTGAAAATTGTTTTTACTTAAAAATCAATAAAATTTAACTGGGTTTTCGTCGAAAAATTTAGGCCAAATGGCCTCAACGGCCAAAATTCTTTAGGCCATCGACTCATAAATTTAGGCCATGGCCTAAGCTATGGCCTAAAAAAAAACCTTGGATAAGTCTGAACGGTGTCTATGTAGAAAACGCTTTTTTAAAATTGTTTTGAAAATTTTTGAAAATTTTCTTAAAAAAGTACACACTTTTTAGAAAAACACACTGAAAAGCACAGGTCCGAATTTGAAAAAACCCAGCGACAACTTCACCAACACAAATCCTTGAAACATTGAATGGTTTAAAGGCGAGAATTAAATGGACATAACAGAAATAAAGAGAAAATAGTATTCCGGCGGAGCCGGAAATTTTTTGAGAACTCCCCATTTCAGAGAACCTGAAAACCCCTGCATACAACTTTTCAGCAAAATCGGAGCGAAAAGGTTTTTTGGTTTGCCTTGGTCCCCCCTAAGAAACATAAAAATTCAAATTTTGAAAGAATTTAAATTGTCACAGACCGATCAGAAATGCGTTCAAAAGTACCCATACGAGCTCAATCGGATAAGATTTGTGAAAGTTATGCAAGTGTGCGTATACGGAAGGATTATTTACTGCACATTCCTTATCAAAACTGGCACAACATACTACACACGACGCATTACGCAGTGCTTACTTGGGTATAAACCAATGGAATACTTATCCAATCGTAGCTGAATAGAGAAAAACAGCAGTCCCGAAACAATAACATTTCCTAAAACAAAAAACATAACCAAGTTCAAAGTACAAAAGCTAATGCTAATTAAAGTGTATAGTTTACGTATTATCAAAATGACAACGCAGATAGCTACGTAATCAACACAACAGACAAGGCTTATTTTTACTGGAGGTGGGTGCGGGCCCCCACTCGGCAACCTCCCCCCTCCCCCGAATTCGCCAAATTTCATCATTTTTACCCTAAATTTTCAAAAAATTTCCCGCTGCGCCGGAATTTCAACGAACTTTTCGCTATTTTAGCGTAAACAACAAATAAAACAATTAATTTTTAGCGATTTTTGGCAGTATTTACAAAAAACGTGAAAACTTGCAATTTTTTTCAAAAATATAACCACCATTTTTGGTGAGCCCCCTTATCGATGGGGGGCAACTTTGAGCCCCCCATAACGCCTCCCCCCTCCCATAAATTTTGGACTAAAAATAAGCCAGCAGACGTTACCTCGTTGCATGTAAAATAAGCAGCCTCCGATACAGATTAAAAGCAATTTCCAAGGGCGGCGTTCGGTGGAGTGGGATACGAATTCAGCAGAAAGTAGTCCTTTCCAAGTATTTGAGCCAGACAGCGAAACTGTGCAAATCAATTTTTCCAGCCGCTCACCGCCTTGTATGTGATTGGGGGAAGGGGGTTGCGGCGTTGCGTGGAGAAGGAAAGAATCCAAAATAGCGTAATCTGCTGTCAGCGATTGAGCCACCGAAACGGTGCAAAAGACAATTGTTAACGGGTTTTTGCCGTGCGTGAGAGGGTGGATTCACGAAGTTGCGTGGGGAAGGACAGAGGAAGAACGTAATCTGTTCACATCATTTTTTAAGCCTCCGACAACGGAGCCCGGATAGGGAGGTGGGGGTCGCGGCGTTCCACGGGGTGGGATAGAATTCAGCAGCATTTGCCCAGGAATGATGTTTTGGCAGAAAATAAGCTAGTCCCCAACTCCACACATGCTGGGCCATATCCATAACCACTAGGGGGGAAAATGCCCTCGACGGGCGGGCAACCAACTTGGTAGAATAGGGAAAGACTTGAATGTTAAATACACGGTGCATGGTTACAACTGAGATTCTGCTGAAGCGGAAAAATGCCGTTTCTCAGCGACTAAAATGACAGAAACCAGCTTTGTGCGCCGAATAGGGAATCTACTCGGCGACTAAAATGAAAGAAACCAGCTTTGTCGCCGAATAGGGAATTCCCTCCTTCTGCCCTATTCGCGCGAACTTCTCTTTTTTGGAGGAAATATATAGGCAATTATTCTGTTGGGAACTGGTAACGTAAGCATTGCGCTCAATATGACATTTCACGTGCCGGTTGCGTGGTGACTAGGGGTGGCGCTAGATTAATTTCTTTTTGAGCTACCTGATCCGTAAATATTTTACGCATACAACTGCTAGCAGGACCAACAGAAAGCAACAATAAGTATATATATATATATATATATATATATATATATATATATATATATATATATATATATATATATATATATAGTTTAAACAATTTGTGGTCGACAGTCTTTGTGCTAAAATATATGCAATCAATCGCATTTCATTCTATATAATGTTTGATTGTGTAAATTCTCGACAAGATCAGAACGGAGCACACCTATACTACATACGTATATCAGCAACATTTTTCAAATCTTGTGTGCTCTCAATGTTTCTGATAGCACATCAAAGACAGCGTATTTATGTCTGTGAAAACCTTGACTTAAGTGCTTGATAAAACTGTTGTTTTGCATTCTGAAGCAATTCTGCCATTCTGAAGTTCTCTATCATTATTCAGCAAAGCAACACATAATAGGCTTCAAAGTTCGCGCGAATAGGGCGGAAGGAGGGAATTCCCTATTCGGCGACAAAGCTGGTTTCTTTCATTTTAGTCGCCGAGTAGATTCCCTATTCGGCGCACAAAGCTGGTTTCTTTCATTTTAGTCGCCGAGTAGATTCCCTATTCGGCGCACAAAGCTGGTTTCTGTCATTTTAGTCGCTGAGAAACGGCATTTTTCCGCTGCAGAGAAAATCATGTCAGAGAAGTTGCACATATATATATATATATATATATATATCTATATATATATATATATATATATATACACAATGTAAGCAAAGCTAGCTACCGCAAACAGGCTGGATGAAAACGTTCTAGTTCAACTGAATTTATTTGCTGAAGCGGAAAAATGCCTGTTAATAGCCTTTTCAGAACTTTATACACGGTGCGTCATCTTAGGCTGGAAGGCCAAGGCTGGAAGGCCACTGTTCATGGCCTCTACAGAACATTATACACGGAGCGTTATCGTAGGCTGGAAGGCCACTGTTCATGGCCTTTTCAGAACTTTTTACACGGTGCGTTATCTTAGGCAGGAAGGCTATTTTAAAAGCCAACCAGCACCGTAACCTTGGACATGCAGTTATATACATGACAAAAGTTGCTCTGCTCATTTAGGGCTTTCATTTAAAACCAAATTTGACAACTTTTGGAAATTTTGATTTTTGACCAATTAGGACCCCTTGCCAGGCCGCCACAGGTCGCTAGGGGCCAGTTTGGAGGGGTCCTCCAATGAGATAAAATGTTCGCCTCACCAAGGGCTTTCATTTGATACCAAACTTGACAACCTTTCAAAAAATTGATTTTGGACCGGTCCGGACCCTGGTCAGGGCGCCACAGGCCGCTGGGACCAGTTTGGAGGGGTTCTCCGATGACAAAATGTTCGCCTCACCAAGGGCTTTCATTTGATACCTAACTTAGCCACTTTTGGAAAAATCGATTTTTGGGCATTTTGGACCGGTCCGGGCCCTGGTCAGGGCGCCACAGGCCGCTGGATCCACTTTGGAGGGGTCCTCCAATGAGATAAAATGTTCGCCTCACCAAGGGCTTTCATTTGATACCAAACTTGACAACTTTTCAAAAAATCGATTTTGGACCGGTCCGGACCCTGGTCACGGCGCCACAGGCCGCTGGGTCCACTTTGGAGGGGTCCTCCAATGACAAAAAATATTCGCCTCACCAAGGGCTTTCATTTGATACCAAACTTGGTCACTTTTGGAAAAATCGATTTTTGGCCATTTTGGACCCGGTCCCCGGTAAGGACCCCTGGCCAGGGCGCCACAGGGGTCCGGGCGAAACCTACTATAGCCTATGCTGTAGTGCTCCCGCACCCCACCCCAAACCCCAAATAAGAGAGACCTGCTCACTGTAGATATTTCTGTAGAAGAGGTTAAAGTTGGAGTTGCGACACGGTAGGGCCCACCACCATCAGGGTGCCACCCAGCCACATGGATAGGTCCTAGAGCGAAACTAATGGGCCATTTAGATTCACCATATAGGGGTTCCTATTCGAATACAAAACCTCAGCCCAGCAGCTCTTATGCATAGGGCCCCACTCATGGGGAGCCTCAGACCCTCTTTTACACGTTAACTTTCGACCCCTGGCCAAGGCGCCAAAGGGCACCGACCGACATCCTATATAGCCTATGTTCATATTCACGTTAGTACCTTCCTACACGCACAACATGAGAGCCCGGCTTCGCTCGCTCCGTTCTATTTCGAAGCTAATAGATTTTCGGACTTAGTTTTTTTCGGGGGTCATTTTGGGGGTCCCCACCGGGGGGGAGGGGCCATTTGGGGGGTCCGGGAACCGCAGAAAGTAATTTCCCCGGAATTGCGGAACTTTTTGTACAAAAAAACCTAAAATAGTACGGCTCTGAAGGGTCTTCCGACCTGCACCCTGGGGGAAAAAAGAGGAGAAACTCGACCAGCGCGGGGGGCCAATTTTCATATCTCAAGATCCACCCGGCCGATCCGGCTGAAATTTTCACAGCATGTACCCCTGCCCACAGGCTCTTCACACACCAAGTTTCAGCCCGATCGGTCCACTCCCCCGCTGGCCCCAGGCCAAACAATGTCCAGATTATACACATTGCGTCAAATTTTCCCTATTCTAGGGGGAGCGCTAACGCGCTCCCCCTAATAGAATGTATCCAAAAAGATACCTGATTTACTTCTTGGTCAAAACTTATGTGGGGGGGGAGGTCATCAAATAAGCCCCCTTCCCAATCGATGGAGGGCTCACCGAATAA
Source organism: Trissonchulus latispiculum (assembly GCA_030248195.1). Classification (NCBI taxonomy): domain Eukaryota; kingdom Metazoa; phylum Nematoda; class Enoplea; order Enoplida; family Ironidae; genus Trissonchulus; species Trissonchulus latispiculum. Next base: position 71,684 of record JASAND010014077.1, read on the forward strand.
TGGGGCATATTTTTTGCAAATTTGTAGGTGTTTTTGTGTTAAAACTGCTGCTAAAAATCGCTAAGAATTTTTAGGTGTTTTTAAGCTAACATAGCGAAACTTCCTTAAAAAATTCGGCGAAGTCGGAAAATGTTTTGAAAATTTAGGGTAAAATGGTAAAATTTAGCAATTTTTCGGCTTATGGGGGGAGATCGAAATTTATGAGGGGAACCTTCCGAAATGGGAGAGTCGGCTTCCCCGTAAACCCCCCCCCCCCCGTAGAAGAAAGCCAGGATGGCAATTAGTTTTTTCTTACTTAAACCATAACCAAGGGGAAATTTTTTTGAAACACTCGCGGTCCTAACGGTTACTGATTTTCTGGACGTAAAAACGGCACCTTCTTAAATAAATATGGTAAATTTTAAAAATTACTCAAAGAAACTATCTCTTCGTTTTACCAGAAGAAAATATTACTTTAGAACAATATATCGTTCGTGAAGTGAAGAAAAGATTTAGCAATTAAAATTTTTAGTGACGTACTTCAACAATACTTTTCAGATGAAAATCATCATGAATTCGTCCCTCCTTTCGTGACTGCATGGCCAAATTCGTGAACCAAACACCAGGCTGAAACCAAATACCATGAGGACTGGGTGTACTTTCTATCAGCTGACGCTCATCTTCTGTCATAATACCTGAAAAATGAGCAATCATTTTTGAGCAGAATCGTAAAACAATGGCAAATTTTTGGGCACCTCAACAAAGTGAGTGGGGAAGTTAGAGTGGGGTGGGGGAACCACGCGAAGTACATAAAATAAAGCTAAAACTCTTCTTAAAAAATATTCTTGCTATGATGGAATATTCAAGGGCTTACTTTATGCACCTAAACAAAGACAACAAGACTAGGGATTCAAAATGCGAACGCATACGTAACGATCTAGAGAGTTATACAAACCAAAATGAGGACCTATGTAGGATGAGCACCCCAGTAGTTAAAGAACTTTTTCAAATTTAGACTCCCTTTAGTAGCACAGAAAAATGCTTAGCTGGAATGAGCTCAGGGTACCAGTATACGACAATAGGCAGAGTTTTGAGTCTCTAAGTACCTCCAGGAAGCGGATGCCAACCGCCGACCTGACCCTCCAGTCAGTAAAATGGAACCGCCCCGGAAATATGGTTGAATCGGGCAGCAAACTGATAGCGGGAGTAGATTCTCCGCCCGTCACATTTTTCATTTTTGCGCACACAATCTGCGCAACCTTGGTTTACACTGTCATCTGAACTTTAGCACTCACATTATAGATATTAGTCTATCCTTAACTTTTCTTATGACACGAACACGCTATTCGACGAACAGTGGTAAATTGTCATACTCACCCGCATCTACAATATGATCAATAGTAGGAAATCTCTTCTTGACAGGAGTACTGACTGACTGTAGAGTTAATACGCACATTAGATTCAGATATCTGGATAATGTTCGGCGAATGGTTCTACCGCGTTCATCTGATCCTTGAATGTAAGATGTAATCACGAAAACGCAACTAAAATGTAAAATTCTAAAAAATATAGCCCCACTAAAAATTAATATCTGTACTAACTTTGACCATAAAATACAAGAAACAAAAATGCCCCTCCGGTCTCCGGAGCATGAAATATGTATACAAACTGGGTGATGGTGAGGTTGTAAAATCGAAAGGGGACTAGTCTTTAAAATATATACTTAATATGGGGGCTAGGTTCAAAAATAGAAGAGGACTAGGTTGTGAATTAATATGGACACAGGTTAGCCGAACAACCCATATTCGCTGGATTTCACGCTTCGCCTTAGCTTTTGTCGCATACAAAACCATCAACGTCAGTCAATAATGAAGATTTAAGCAGTTGAATACTCGTTGAATGTGGTTGTTTGTCTACACAGTTGAGCTGAAAAACTAGAAATATAAACGTAAAAATCATCATTTGTTTGTGTTGAACTACGGCAAGCAAGGAGAAAGATCTAAGGATATGATGCTAAGGCTATTGCTTCAAGTCTGGAGGAAATTGAAGATGGTCGGCAATGAAGTATTGATATAAGGAGCTTAAGGGGGGGGGTCACTTTTTTGCCGATTTTTCGACCATTTCCGAATTGCTAATTTTCACATATTTTGTAGCCCCCGTGGGTCCACGAAACAAGACAAGAGCGTTTTGCGAAATATCGCTTCTATAGTTCTGTACAGGCCCTCAAAGGTGACCTCGACATGTGTTAATCATAGGAAAATGAAAAAGTTAGGTTAAAAAGTTTGTGGCCGAAAAATTTTTCGCTGTATAAGAGCCAGAGCTCTGAAACCTTTTCAGAACCATTAAGGACATATTGTAGAGTGCAGCTATCTCCTCTGAAGCGATCCTGTTGCAGGCGCGTAGCCAGGGGGAGGGGCGAGGGGGGCATGCCCCTCCGAAATCAGAGACAAAAGAAAAATTTTTAATGAGTAGCAGTAGCGTGAATAAATATTTCGAAAAATTTTCGCCTGCGGCGCTATTTTTGAACGAAAATATCTCAAAAAGCAATAGAGCTGAAAAAGCACTTTTAGTTGAACTTTTCCACCAACTGTCAGTTGCGGAAGAAATTTCCGAGCGTTTTTGGCTTGCCCCCCTCCGAAATTTTTTTCTGGCTACGCTAGTGTCCTGTTGAGTATTGGATTTTTGGCGAATTTTTAAAGTCAGAATTTTGGAAAACCGGCCATTTTTGGACCATGAAAAACAGGACCTACGGTACAATTTTGCTTGTCCTGAACGATTGGCAAAGGCAACAGACACGGCCAATAGATAGCTGCACTCTACGCATAAAACCACGTCTTATGAAAGTACTCGCATGTTTCTATCATCTACAGTAAGCTCAAAAAACTTGCCACAAAACAGCAAATTTTGCTAAAAATGGCCATTTTTCATAATTTTCACATTCTTTTGATAATTTCTCACTCATTTTATAATGTGGTAAAAAATTACCAAACTTGGCAGATTACAAACAAACTTGGGTTACCTTGGCTTCCCTACAAATTGCTAAAACTTTTTCAATCTGAAAGTACTTTGACCAGCTTCTGCCACATTTGGGTGTATGAACACGTGGGGTACCTTTACTATATATTTTTTAATTTGGTGTTGTTGTTGTTTGCTGCATTAGACATCACAATTATGTGATAATCATCATCCGAAGGTGCAAAATGTTTAGCCAGGAAACAAACAAAAAATGAAAAACAATTTCACAGAATGCTTTGTAAAAATTCCACTAAAGTCAGGAAATAGAAAAATCTCCCAGCTGCTGGGGGATCCGCCCCCCCCCACCCCCGAAATTTTAGGTCCCCCCGCCCCAAATTTTTTTCTGGCTGGTCTAGTGCTCTGAAGAATAGACAACTATATATAATTTATTCGCATAACAACAAATTTTATTCCTACACTAAAATAAAGCGTTGCGCTGCGCGAAATTTTAGTTTCTTTTTCTGGACACAAATAAATTAGCTGGACACAAGTTTGACACAGTCCCGATTAAAAAACCCTGATTACGTAAAATGCACTTGGCTGGATTCGCGGGTCCAAGGGGACTACGGAATGTGTGAAAAACAACCGTGCTGATATCTTAGCCAAGTTAGGGCACGGACGGACAGTCAGGTATGAGCAGGAAAAGCTTCCAATTGATTTTAAAACAGGTACATCAGCGATGGAACCGGATCAGTTCGGGTCACTTTTTGGACCGGGTCACCGGGTCAAGAGCTTCGACCCGGTCTTGACCTGGTTTTCTGAATTTACATCAAATTTTGGAAATTTTTGGCTTACCAAGCTGAAATTTTAGGCTAAATTTTTGTTGATGTCCAATATCAATTTTCTTTTTCTATATTTTTGTCCTGAGCATTTTCGCAGCTTGAAGTTATTTGAATCTGTCAGTCTCTGGCAAATTATTGTTTAGCTTTTTAGTTTTAGCTTTATAAGTTCCATGATTACTGCATAACTCTATTTAGTGCAATAATATGGTCTGCAGTTTATTTTCGCAACCAAGGTAAACGTTGAAAGTAAGTGAACAATTTAATTTAATTTAACTTACTACGTAATGAAAACCAAATTTTTAAAGTACTCCGTGTTTTTGGACAAGCGTATACTCATTTTAGACCCTGCAAAATTTCGCAGAGGTATAAATTATTGTTTTTGCAACTAATTCTGCATAAATTTAGAAAATGCTACAGCTATACTATTAAACTCATTTCAAGAAACTCCAGAGCAAACATATGTATGTCATAGTTATTCTTTTCAAAGTGGTTATGAAACATGGACGCCAAAATTTAGCGTTCTTAGGCAGAATCGAAAATTTTTTGCAACCTTTAGAATTTTTCTGGAAAACCGGGTCACCGGGTCAGGGCTCAACCGGGTCAAGCATAAGTGACCCGGTTCCATCACTGGTATATATAAGGCCGTTATCGCACGAGACCTTGAAGTTCAGTGTTTAGCCGCTTACATTAAGTCTACATACACTGGGCTTATTCTAGGGAATTTTTCTTGGGGGGGGGCTCTTTGGGGGGCCCCTCGGGGGGCGAGTCATTCTTGGGGGGGGGGGGCGAAAATTTTTCATAATTTTTCTAAAAACATGCTAAAAATAGCGCTGTTTTTATAGTAGTCCCCAAAAAAGTTCATTTTTAGTGCAAAAATAGCGCTTAAATAGGCAAAAATGGACTAAAAATCTCCGGCAAAGCCGGAAAATTTTTGAAAATTTGGTCTTCTGAGTGATTTTTTCAGGGCAAAAGTTGGTACCAAAAGGGGCACCCACTTTTTGGGGGGGGGGGCGATTTTGGGGGGGGGGGGCGATTTTGGTGGTGGCGATTTTGGGGGGAAGGGTGTTTATCGGGGGCACCACCCCCCCTCCCACTAGAATAAGCCCAGCATACAGCGTGCTATGGTTGCTGCATAACAGTACAGCACGATAGCAGCACCGCACAGCGCTGCGACTACGCTCACCGTGTTCAGCGACCCCGATAACTCTTATATGCGTCCCACTAAATGGCCCAAAACAGCGTATTTAGGCCTATTTTTAACTGTTTTCTGTGGAGTCGGGACTTTGAAATTTTTCAAAATGGCTATTTGGTCGGACCAACTTTGGGCCAGCGCCGGCCGCCTGAACGATCCCGGACAGATATCGAAAATCGCCCTCGTTATGACACCCCGCGTTATGCTACCCATCCCAAAGTTTCTTATGCAACAAGCCGCGCCTCCCTAGCTTGTTCCCTGAGTGAGCCCTGTAGCCGTGACACAAAATTGGCCTTTTTGGTCATCTTAGCGGCCGGTCCATCTTTGGCCGGCCGCACAGGTGGCCGGCCTGGCCGAGCAGCGGAACATTGTCCAAAAGGTGCATTAGCATATATTATATGCACTACTCTCAGAAAAACCAAACTTCACAATCTGAAAATGCCCAGATCGTTTAGTTTGTAAGTTCGACTAAAAGTGCTTCCCCAAGCGTGACTTACACGGAAAAAACAAACGGACCTAACTTGTCCGGAATCGAAAATTTGCAAAGTTGAAAATTTTGACCAAAACTTTTTTGCAACTTGTTGTACTTGTCGTGTCGATTCCAACGATACCAAATTTGTCTAGTTTCGTTGAGTATTTAGCTGGCACGGTGCTCGAACGGGTCTCTAAAGGCTGCGCTGACTCGCCCTTGGAATGCCAAAAGGACCTAACTAGACCAAAGGGTCAAAAAAGCTTTTTTGCAGAAACAGGTTTCTTTAAGTGTAGAGGTTATTGTGGCAAAAGAACGCATCTGAACACGCAAAAATATGGGAGATATAGCAGTTTGTCATTGTACTCTATGTGCACATACGTATATATATGTTTATAGTTGGCATTTATATGGGTCTAAGGGACATAGGTCATTTTGACTGCTATGTTTACTACATAAGCCATGCAAATTTTTTACATAGGCCTAATCATAGTTAGATCCTTTTGCCACCAAATTTTAATTTTGTAATTTTTTGTTCAAAATGCCTAGCTTTTTAGTAAATTAGCAATTGGTTTCTGTTATTCTTGAGCACTGTCTCCTAAATATCATACTATCAAATTATTTCGGCAATGCAGACGTCATTGTTTGAGAAGCTTTTACCAATTTTGAAAATTAACCAGTTTTGCTCTTTGCTTGTAATATATTATGTTGTTTGCATCGGGTCCCTTCGTTCGGTGCGAGCCCTGGGTTTACTTTACTGGGGGGGGGGGGGACGGGCGGGGGCGCCCCCCCACTTTGCGGGCCCCCCCACTCGACCTCTCCCCCCCACTAAGCCCCACCTCCACTTTTTTGGGCTTCACCCCCCCCACTCACCCTAAGGTGCCCAGAAAATGCCAAAGTTTTAGGATTTTTGGTGCTAAAACTCAATTGTTGAG
>JASAND010014078.1:0-45049 GCA_030248195.1 Trissonchulus latispiculum
TGAGTGGGCATCGCAGAGGTCGCAGCTGCCGCTGGTTGGGGATTTTGCCCCTGAATATACGTAGTTTGGGCTCCCGAATTTTGTACAGGTAGAAAATTTTGAAGGGGAACAGAAGGTTGAACTGGGGGGGGGGGGAATTTTGAGGTGGCGGTACGTGTTGAGACAATAAGGGGGCAGGGTTATAGTTTGTGGGGTAATATTGTTGTTGATAAGTTGAGGGCCCCGGATATTGAGAAGGGTAGGTATTTTGTGAATACATGACGTGGTCAACCCTTTCTGGGGGTGGGCGATTTCTGTAGTCAGGAGGGGCTTTCGAGGGATAGCGTTCCCAGCATTTTTCGGATGGATGGCCCCGCTTTTTGCAATATCGGCAAGGGGCGAAAAATTTTTTCCGTTTTTCCTCCTCCCATTTATTTAAGGCTTCTTGGAGATGTTGTTCAAACCAGTCCTTCATTTCCCGAAAACCTAGGCGGGAAGCCGCAACTTCGAGGTTGGACTGTGAGTTAATGTCAGTACTTTTTGGTGGCTGGGTTTTTTGTCGGTGCTCCCCCTCTTCGACATAGTAGATTGGCAGATCATACGAGAGGGTATCACCCTCCATGGGACGGGCCTCCCGAGATTCCAAACGGTCAATAATGCGGCGAACGTCCTGCATGGTGGGGTGTTGATGCAAATAGAGAGAAGCTAAAGCTAAAGCAAATTTGTCGTGCACCCCCGCAAAAAGTTGCTGAACGCATTCTTGTTCGCACTCTTCTTGTGTGTCCCACAGGTCGAGGGCCATCGCTTGCAATTCTGAAATATAATGTCGAACGGACTCGTTGTGAAGTTGCTTTCGGCGTGCAAAAGCCGAGATCCGATCCCGCAGTGAAAGTTGCGGTTTTGGAAATTGCGATTTAATCAGTTCTAAACATCCTGAATAGGACTCCACGACCTGTGGGCCACAGCGAGAGGCAAAAATTTGGGCTTTCCCCGTTAATTTATTCCAAAGGAGGCGCCCCCACTGCTCCTGAGGAACTGCATGAACTGCCACTGCCGACTCAAATTGGGGTAGCCAGTCTTCAAAATATGCATATTTTGGGTCGTACCGGGGGACATCCCGTAAAACTTCTAGATAATAACAAAAAAGACCCGTGTCAAATTTTGGGACCGAAATATCGGTAGCTTCCATAGTAGTAGGGGTTGGGTGTCGAGGACTTTTTGGAATTCCCGGCTTTTTCCCCACATTGTTGACTGAATAATTTGAGTGGGCACCCATGGATGAAGGAGACTCCGAACATTTTGAGGGAGGAGGTGAATTTGAATTTTGTTGGGAAGGTAGAGGGGGAGGTGGTGACTGTTCACAAGCCTGATGCGGCTGGGCAGGCACCGAAGGAAGCCCCGCGACAAAATCTTGCTGTACTGAGGGCGAACCTCCCGAAGAAGGGGCGCCCCCAGCAGGAGCCAACGCTACACCTTTACCTCCCCTCGGGGGAAGCCCGGGTGTGCGCTGCTCTTGCTGCCGCGGAACTTCAGTCGGTCCTGCAAGTCGATTTTCTGAGACGTAATCAGCCGCACCAGCATGCGAGGCCACCATCTCCGCCATGTTGTAAGGGTTATTAGGGACCTGCGGTGGTAAAAGTGGAGGGACTTGTAATGGGGGCAAATTTTGTTGGGACCCCTCCCACAGATGAGTATTATCCAGTTCACGGATTACTGGATTTTCAAAAACTTGTTGCTCCAGACGGTCATAATTGAAATTTGCTGGAGTGCGTATGAGATATAGGCCCTCGGGGTGCTGTGAAGTTGGTGGCTGATAGCGGAGTTGGGGCAATTGTTGCTGCATATGGGGTTCTGGGGCTGCAAGTTGAATGCCCTCATACAAATGTTGGCCATAAGACCTCGGGTGAACGGGGTAATAGCATGGATCCCCTTGATTCAAAAAATTTTGGTTGGCCAGTCTTTCTGGGGAGGCCGATGGTGGATTTTGCGATGCAGGAGGGGGGACTTGCAGAGGTGGAGAGGGAGGGGGCTGAGTATGATACAAAGGTGGGGCAGAGGGGCCCCCATGACAAATTGGGGTTTTTTGAATTTGAACGTGGGAAGGGGCGATCTGTTGATTTGGCAACAAATTTCCATGTTGGTCCCGGGGAAAGGTGATCCCGCCAATGTGTGAGGGCCGGGGCATTTGGGTTGTTGACCCATTTACATACGTATTTTGAAAATTTGGAGAATTTTGAAAATTTTGAAAAGTTTCCCCAGAATGAACGGGTTGGGGTAGATACGTAGAAAGGGGGGGGGGTATGGGGTCCCCTCCAGTTCGGACCATGACCACTGAATTTTGACTAGAAGCAGAATCATACACAGACCCTGCTTCGGAATCACCCGAATAAGGAGGGGGTTGGCCACCCGTAACTGGAATTTGAGCAGGTTGAAAAGCCCCATGGTTTTGGGGGGGGGGCGCCCCCCCCCACCTGCCTGATCAGAAGAAAAACCCACATCATTTCTAATGCTAGTAGAATTTTGGGGTATTCTTGGTTGAGGATACGTATTTTCGGGGGGTGCCGATGATTTAGGGGGGCTTCCCCCGAGCCCAACAAGGCAGAAACTACTTCTTTGGCTGCCTTGGCAGCATCAAACCGGGGAGAGATAAAATTGTCAAAATCACGTCGAAAATTTGAATTTTCTGAATGTTGGGGGGTGGTGGGTTTTTCTACAGGCTGGGGAGTGATTTGTGAGGGTGCAGGAACTGACCCCCCAAGAGTTTTTACCCGGGTCTCCCGCTGGCTCTGTGTATAATTCTGGTCCGAATTTTGGGGAGGGACAACCTTTGTAGATTGGGAGGGACGCAAGTTTGATAGGTGTAGCTCAGTGGCTCCCTCCAAGTATTTTGCAAAGCACCAGAGAAATTAAGATTACTGCTGGAGGTTTTCCCTGTGGGAAAAATTTCTCCAGCAGTAAAATTACGTCTGGTGCGAGGGGGGGGGGTAGGAGGGCGGACACCCCCCCGAAAAATTATAGGTGAGGGAACTGAATTTTGGAGGAGTTGGTTTTCCAGGTTTTCTGGTTGAGAGAAATCTTGATTTTGGGGTTGGGGAAGTTCCCCCTGTAATTGATCAAATTCAGAATTTGGGGGTGGTGACGAAATTATAACTTAAGGAGGTGCAGATTGAGGAATCTGCAAACTAAAATGAGGTGGATTATTCGAAAAATTCTGGGGAGAATTTAATGAATTTTGGGGGAGAGTCTGAGAATTTTGAAGGGGGTTCTGAAAATTTTGGGGGGAATTTATAGGATTTTGGGGGAGGTTCTGAGAATTTTGGGGGGAGATTTTGCAAATTTTGGGGGAGATTCTGAAGATTTTGGGGGGGGGGGGGTTGATCCCATCAACACCTCAACTGAGGTACACCTAGGCACACCCACAACATTATCTGACCCCCAACAGCCCCAAAATTTTGGGGGAGGTGAGAAAAATTTTGGGGGAGATCATAGGATTCTGGGGGGGATTCTGGGAGTTTTGGGAAAAATTTTGAAAATTTTGGGGGAGACTCTGTCCCCCACCTCCCCTACGGACAACCGTGCAGATACCTCAGCACCCCCAGAAATTTGGGGGGGGGTGGGGTTGAACCCCCCAACTCAGTTCCCCCCAAATTTGTAGACCGACGTTTTTGGAAAAATTGTTGGTTTAAAAAACTATCCGAAGTTTCGGGTGCTTGCCCGGTCCGAAAAAAGTCGGGCAGTGCCGTCGCGCAATTTTTTAAGGTAGCGAGTAAGTCGGGGGGAAGAATCAGACATATTTACTCAAAAGTTACGGTTGCCAGTTTGTAGAATTATGAAAATATTCTGTAAAGTAATTTAATTTCAGTAAAGGTTGAAGGTTAGAGTAAGAGTCTGTAATATGTCTGATGCTTCCTACTTAGTCGCTAACCTATCAAGAATAAAGACGACACAGCCCTAATCTACACGAGTTTACTTCACAAAAACAAAATACCAAAATCCAATTTCAACTAGTTTCAAATACAAAATAATATTTTCATAAGTCCAAAAGGTTTCACAAATACAGCACAGAACAAAACGGGCAAGCACAAATTTTAAAACAAGAGAACAAAAATCGTTAAACAAACCCAGAAGGGGATCAGTCAAAACCCCCCAATCCAACTGATGAAGGACCCCGAAAAAATGACAAAGGCGGTAACATAAAGCAGTAAGAGAAAAGGCCGCCACTCATGAGAGATTCCAAGTCAAGACTGAATGATTGCGCGCCCAATTTTTGAGAGAAGACGAATTAGCTATGTACGGCGTTGGACCGTACACAGCAGTAAAATTTACATTGATTTTTTATGAAGTTAGCACCCACCATTGAATATTTTAGGGTAAAATCAAGGAAATATTCTACACAAGTTAAACTTTCAGGGCACAATTAGATGAAAAAGGCTCAGTTCACAATTGAAGAATGTACTGTGAACGACTGGTTGGATATCCCGGAGTTGTTTTAGCATTAGAATATTAAAATTAAAATTAAAATAATAAAACCTAAAAAATTAATTTGCAATATTAGTTGACCCAAATTTCGCTGCCGTTCTGTCTCAACATGACCTTGGAGAGCAAATCACAGTAATTTTCAAGTTTTCCAACTTTATAGCTGTATGTCCTACCACAGTTTGATTTCGAACTCTAATGTTTTGTCTTGTTTTTGAGAACATATGTACCTATATTGTGTGTGAAAATGAGCGAAATCCGTGTCTATCGATTCTGACCCAAAGCGACCCCCCCTTAAAGCGCAGAAAAACCAGGATAACACTGTAATATTCGGAAACATTTAACCGAAGAAGTGCCCACAGATGGAGCCACCAGATGCATATGTTAAAGTAGAATCACGAAAACCTTGAACTATGTCAAGGAACGATTGACGCCGCAGTCGGATTAAGCCTGACATTGGCCCCTGGAGGTTATTCTGGCTTTTATGTCCTTATCCAGACTAAGTCACCAAACGTAATTTCTGACTTGAATTGGTTAGTTCTTAGTTGACTTACGCCCTATTGCACCAAATCGGACTTAGTTAGCTCGGTGTTAGCTTATTACAGCGAGCTAACTCGGTCGGTGTTAGCTATTCTGTAGCTGAGCTATAGCTTAGGGTTAAAGTTAGACCCCTGCACCTATTTAGGTCTTGTCAAGAATAACAATCCTTTAACCAATAAAATTAGTTTCTTTAATTAATGTATCCAATCATCATCTGTCAAGGTTAATTGACGACTAATTTAACCTTAAGGTTAGCTCCGAGCTAAGTCTTAAGTCTCCTTAGCTCTGAGCTCAAGGCTACGACTGAAGTAGTGGCTCGAATCTCAGGAGGAACATTCAAAGCTAAAGTGCGAAAATCTTTATGTAAAAATTATGAAGCTTGTTATAAACAGTAGTTTGAACAGCCAGTGACGAACTTCTCCGAAAAACGAAAGCGGAAATCTTATAAATTGAGTTAGTTCTCAGTTAATCCTGATAGAACTCAGGATTAAGTTTCTGCAGCTAAAGACCAAGTTAGTTCGGAGTTAACGTTGAGGTAAACGTAACTTGATTTGGTGCGACGGATTAACTGAGAATTATCAGGTTAACTCCGAGTTAACCTTGAGGCTAGCTTAACACCGAGCTAACCTCATTGATGCAATCAGGCGTTAGCTTGTATTTTTCCTAAAAGACCCTCAGTTAGGTACACTGGGAACAAACCATGCATTACTAATTCATGCATTCGAGGAATTTTCTCCGTTTCTGAAGCTTTGTAAGGGTTTAGATTGCAGATTATAACCATTGGAAACGGCAAATATCCTTGTGTTATCTGAAACATAAATTGTACAGCTGCAACAATTTGTAAGAAGTCACTCAACAAAAAACAAACTATCCAGCCATTAGGGGCTTGCTTATACTGAGGCGGCTCTCGATTATCAGCATCCTGAATGCTTGCATATTTCTGTATTAATACCAGAGCTGTAGAAAGCAGGCCACAGATAACCATAGAATAACGTGGGGGAATGGGAGGGAGTGCAGACTCCCCCCAGCTCGACAAAAAACGGGGAGACCCTTTCAGCGAGAAGAAAAAGGACAGATCCTCACGTCCAGAAGGGAAATGGATATTTTTCAAAAAAGCAAGCAAGTGCAAGCAAACAAAGAAGCAAACCTTAAAAGGGCCTTCTTCTTTAGAGGGGACTCCGACTATAACAGTTCTGTTTCTATACCACCTATTGATTGCGGTAGTTTAGTCATCTGAATTTTTTGAGTTTTTGGATGATCTTTTAGTCATCAGTGATATCTTTTGAGAGGACTCTTGAAGAATCACTCCCAGTTTCGAACAATTTTTTGAAAGTTTTGAGAGTGACCTTAAGTCCCAGTCACAAAACTACAACAAAGCAACTGCTTTTTAGCGATTTTAACCAAAAAATTTAGGATTTAAAGTATATTTTAACGATTTTTTGAAAAAATGTTTAAAAGTCGCTAAAGCCCCTCATTTGTATCTAATTTTTTGGCCAAAAATTAAGAATTTTGTAATTTTTGAAAATTCAGGGGTAGATCCTAGGGATGGGCGCGGCAGCAAATATTCGTTACCGCATACCGCGCTTTTTGGTGCGGTTACCGCGCGGTTAACCGCGGTTTTTATCGCTTATTTTTGGCGGTAACCGCGGTTAAATCAAAACGCGGTTACCGCTGTCGAAGCAATTAATTCGTCCTAAAAATTGTATCTTCCAAATTTTTTCAGTTTACTGCTTTTAAAATAAAAACATATCTGCAGCTGCAGTAGTTTTCGTGTCGTTGGATCACCGTTTTGCTATTTCTTGCTCTCAGTTTTATTTTATTTCCTAATTGAACGGAATAAACTTACATATGAGCTGGGAAATTATCAGAAATTTTGGTTGCAATTTAAGAGGGTTTTATTTCTTGCTGAACTAGAAGTAAAATCCGTCATGATCACTCTTTAATGTTTTCTGTCTGAACAGATGGCAAATTCTGGTTCTGGACAAATCATTCTTAGAGATTCAAAGATCTATGTTGTTAAGAATCAAACTGCGATAGAATTTATGAAGGACATTATAGAATACCTGACTTGACCGGTGAACTACCGTATTATGCAAAACAGTGGCCCAACCAATAAAACCCCCATGGGTGTTTTGGGGGGGGATGGGCGCTTTTTGGAATTTTTTAGTGCTCGCGATATAGGTATTAAAATCACAAGTTTGTGAAGAAAGTAGCGACTGGTTAAGCTATTTCAAAGCTGTACAAGCGATGGTTATGCTCTTTGGATAGACCCGTAGGGGAAGCTGACACTTGCCAGACAGCTTGTTCCGCAAAAACTTAGGTACTAAATTTATCAAAATTAACAATACAGCAATTATAAGCGGATATTCAAAACATCGCCCATGAGCTTTTTTCGGGTGGATGCTTTTCTAGATTTCAAAAAATCCTAAATTGGCTATTCCTGAAAAACGCCCATGTGCGACTCCTTAGCATAATACGGTGCATAGAACTCAGTCGGACAAGTTTCAAAATTTCTCTGGAATTTAAAATTTAAACTAAATAAATTACAAAAGTGTGTGTGATTAGTTTAATCATTTTAAAACTAACAATTTCCGACAGGGGACAATATAAAAATAGTAAATGAAATAGTAAAATTAAAATCCTGTGGCTGGATGCCTGCGTGCTGACTGCAAAGACTGTGTTAGACTCAGCGCTAACAATGCTAACAATGTAATTGCGAGTGTACGCATCAAGTCTGCCGCAGTAGCAAAGCAGCAAGAGGTGCCAGAATTTTGCAAAAATTCCGGACAAATATAAAAATATTTCGGCTACGTTTGTATTGTTGAGAAAATCGTATAGAAAATGAGGTAAATTTGCGTTTTTCAAGCGAAAAACCTGATAAAAATAGCGGTTATCCCGCGATTATCAGAATTGGCGGTAACCACAATAACCGCGCGGTTTTTGCTTCCTTACCGCATACCGCAGGTCTGCGGTTACCGCCGCGGTAACCGCGGTAAAACCGCACCGCTGCCCATCCCTAGTAGATCCAATTAAAATTTTTAGGGGTAGAGCCCTCGTCAGAGCCGAGACCAAGTCCCCCAGATTAAGACTCGCATGTAAGCAGATAACCTGTCATCTTTTAAACAAAACCAATTCGTTAACATATGATATGCATATATGCATACACATACACACACCGACACCCACACACACACACACGCACACACGCACGCGCAAAAAGTATATATTACTATTTATACTGTATATACTGGTCAAGGATGCGGTTACAAAAGGATAATTCGTCTTTATGGTAGCTTGATGGCCGTTGTCATTTTTATGTAAGATATTTCCTACCTTAATTTTCACTACAGTCTTGTGTTGCACAAAGTCTTGGACAACATCTTTCATTTGTATTAAGCAACAAATCAGTCCAAAGCAGAATAAAAGAGGTCCAAAAAGCTTAGTAATAACTCGTTCCCCCATAAAACCATTCCGCAGGCCATGGAGGGATGTATTAACTTTATCCATTCAAAGCTGCTGACATTTGAAATGGTTTCTTCGGAATCTAAAATTTCTTAAACAATATTACCTAAGCCTATGGTTACTATCCTATTCCTTAATCCTTAATATGCGTAATATTAGCGCTATTAGCCCCTTTTCAAAATAATTGCTCCTTCTTTCGCTATTTTCGACAAAACCTTCCAACAATCTCCTAAAATTGTTAAAAATGTTGTGTTCGAATTATTGTCGGGTAGCCCGATGATTGTGTGCAATCTTATGTAAATTTCATGGATTGTGGTTCTATCCTTCAAAATTATATTAAATCTTTATTTTTAATTCAGTTTCAAGCGTAAAGGCAACACTGCACTAAATGCCTTAATCTTGAGAGATATATGGATCATGGTGTCTTTTTTTAATTGTTTTCATCTTTTCATCAGTTCTAATAAAATCCAGTGGTTATCTTTAGTCTAAACCAAACTAAATTCGATACTGGAGGCATATTCAGTGACATTGTGCGAGTCGTGCACCTTAATGTACATTAATCAGGAAACCTTACAATGCGAACTGTATGCAATTTTAAGCAATTAATATGGTCTTTGTAAATTAAGTACTGTGAAACGTCTTCTCGCAAGGAGTGCGGTGTTTTAGGATAATTTGACCAATGTACGTTTCTGCTCAGCAGGATAGTATATACAATTTGGAATTTGGGTTGGGACCATTCAGCCTGTTGTTTTTGCAAATAATATAATAATATAATAATATAATTAATAATAATTATAATAATAAGCTCTTCCGCAACCTGACTTTGCGGAGTCTGTTTGGCATAGCTTCTTGGGTATCGGAGGATCTTCATTCTGGGTTTTTTGCGTTAACCGTTTGTGGGTTTAGGTGACCTACCAACCAAACTTTACGTGTGAAAAGCTTTGCGTAGATGGAAACGTCGAGCTGGAGGAGTGGTAGTACCAGTCGACCTAGAAGAACCTCGCCAGAATATCCTAAGTGCAACTTAACGAACGGATTCAAACAACCGATGAAGGAGCAAAGACTCAAGATTAAATACGAGAAAGATCCCCAAAATTTGCTAAAATGTACATATTTAAATAACTAGCCTACCTAACCCAGTCCACAAAGTAATAAGCTTACCTACCGACCATGTCCCTAAGCCGCCACGGCTCCTATCGGAAGTTCATAAAAATCCGGAGAAAACCGCATTAAAAATCCAATAAAAAGTAGACTTGAATTTTGAATAATAAATAAATAAATGGTAACCTTGGCACCCAAATGTGTGTCTGAATGTTCTCGGCCACTCTGCCCGTAGGCAATATGGGCGTCCGTCTAGGCAGATTTAATACTTAGCGGATGCAGCAGCCAGATCAAATAACCCAAAAGGAAACGACCGACTAGGTCTAGGGGGATGAGGGTTACTGATCCTCCTTGGCTTGTGCGACCGACCTGCTGTCTCAGACATGACCAGTACGCCGTCAAATGACACGAACGATTGGACGTACTCCGAGGATGTGAGGGCATTCAACCAGCTTACTGGCGACGTGGCACCTCCCGGGCACCCTCAAGCCACAATTTTTGAAGATGATACGTCCGCCTCATCAGACATCAGTGCATCTACCACAGCCATCATAAATGAAGAACAACTGAGGCAAGCATAGCTTGACGGCACTGACATTATGATATAGCCTAACCAGGCGAGGCTGCAGTTACGCAGTATCACTGCCCCCTCGATCCGTCATTGAATGCGATCCTTTATGGATCTCAGACTCGGGAGCCTGGGAAAAGGCAGCTCACCCAACTCACCTTACTTACCCAAGCTGATAAAGTGAAACTTGAGACATCAATAACACAACTTAACTACAGATGGCAGGAAACGATCAGGATTCGACACAAACTGTAACTTTAAGGGGGAAATTCTGTACTTGGGCCAAGTAGGTGATCATTTCTGTCTAGCAACCAATCAGAGAAAAGATGATGAGGTTTTAAACAATTCAATTGGTTGCTAAGGCAACAAAAATGGACTGCTATTTTTCTGATCTATCTTTCATTTTCAAACTATGTGAACAATTCTAAAAACATGACTATGACAACGCCACCTAGTGGCTGAGAGAACTGACAATAACTGGGGTAATTTCAACATAAAAAATTAACTATTTCAATTGACATTTAAGACAAGTTTACGCACAACATATTTCACTTATAAACTAACATTTCGACATTATTTTCACTCAAGATTAAATTCACCAATATTAACTCACAAAGGGCAGACGTAACGTCGCCTCATTACAGCTCCTGATAATGAAACAAACCTTAAATTTTTACCGGTTTATCCTAAGCGCGATTAGTTTACGGCTTGTTCTCAACGGCAAGCTATTTTCACATAAACATTGTCTACCTCAATATACCTAATCTTTTTAATCAAAATTTTTTTGCGCCCTCCAACTTTTCTCTCCTATGTGTTGTTTGCTGTACCCTGACTGGTTTTTATAAAACAGGATAAGGCATTTTTAATCACAACGATAACTTCATTGCTTTGATCCATATTATGAAGTGATGTCCTGCATCCGATTGCTTTTTTAGTATTTTTATAACCCTGTTACTGTATTTTCAGGACACTCGTCGTCCATATTTAGACCTAGGCTTGTATGAAAACAATATTTCACCGAAAGTAGATGAGAAGAAAATTAGTTCCAAGTGGACTAAAATAGCAGTATAAACTGCATCCAGAAATTACACAGTTGGCAGCAACCCTTTAGGTAGTTTTATGTTCGTCCCTGCCCGGTTGCTTCAAAGGATTTGGAACTTCAAGCCGACGTCCCACAAAAGTCAACTTTTTTATGGAAATCAAAGTTACTGTTGCCCTTGAGATGCTGACTGAAGTTAATCGTGGCGAGATTACAATTACTATCGTAGCAATTAGAGCTAGCGTAACACGGCTTTTGCAATTTCAACTGATTTCGAATTTTCTGTTTAACGATTTGTTGGCATTTAACTGTGGAAGGCTAAATTAAGCATTAAAAGATTTGAAGAAAAGTGTCCAGGGCGGGATCAATGCAGAGTTGGCTGATTTGCAAAAGAATATTAAATACTCAGCTACAATCCCCGGGCGGCGATAGCTGTTTATTAGGCTTTGTTTTGAAATATCATTGGAAATGTGTAGTGTTGGTATCAAGTAGATATTGAAACAAACCATAAGGAAACTAGTGAAATAATGCAAAAGACATCTTGTTCAAGGTTTTGTTAAAAATGTGACCCTTCCAGAATTGAAGTAGGCAACCGACGTAACCTAGGAGACACTAATTGAATAATAGGATTCAGCCCTGTTTATCCTCACGCTTTTATAGTGCAGGATTAACATGTTTGGCATACCGAAACATATGGTCTACGAAAAATGAGATGTGATTATGGATCTAAGGTATAACCTACGGAAAGTGTCAGAATCCTGCTGGACTATCCTATAATAGCAAGCGTGTCAAGTGTGGTAAGAGAACACAGCTACTGCATTGTTATATCCTGGTCACATAAGATACCTAGTTGCATTAAAGTGGCATCTTTCAATTGGAAAAATGGTCAGTAATGTCTGCTCAGGGCAACCATTCATTGATCCGCAACCGCAAGACACTAATAAGCCATTAATAATTTAAACTTTTGAAAACTGTGAGATGTTAAGAATTTAGCCTAAAGTATTCGAAATACTAAATACACTAAATATGCTATATCACCAAGTTTCGGCAGGAGGCAGGAAAGGTTTCAGAAATCTGGGCAGAAGATTCTCCTAAGTGCCCTCCTAGGAGGGTACTTAGGGGAATGTCTGGGAGCTGTCTAGGAGGGAGTTAGGAGACCTCCTAAACCCGTTTCAAAAGATTCCTCCTAAATGTAGCCGACGCTGCTCCTAAGATCAGATAACTTAGCAAATTTTTTGAAACCCAATTCTCCTAGTGACCAATCCTAGGCTTAGGAGAATCTTGCCCTGGTAATCGTCTAGTATGTAGATAGCTTTGAACTCTTCCAACATTTCTATATATTTTGCAAAAATGGCTCCCGATTGCGCTGGTATACACCAGCTTAGACTTCACATACACCACATACAATCTTTCCAACAAATCTACCGACCGAGATTTAAAATTTCTGTAAGTTAAATCAAGTATTTGAATACCACTTTTCGAAATTCTATTTACATGTTCAGAAAGCTTTAAACTTGCAGGAATAGTAATCCCCAAATCCTTAGTTGCACTTAGGACCTGACGTTAGACATGACCTAAAAATGGTATTGCCATTTAACATTATTATGACCAAATTGGAGCAAATTTCATTTTTCAAAGGCTATTTTTAGATCATTTGTATTTGTCCATGATGCAGTATCTGTATCCAATTGCACGCTCAGAGTAGTATTGTTGCCCGGCCGGTTTTTTGACTCGGCCGGTCGAGCTTGTGAACCCGGCCGGCCGGCCGGGTGATGCAAACCGGCCGGCCGGCCCGTCAAAAAAGGCCGGCCGGTACCAGTTTTGCCCTATTTTTCGTGTATTTTGCAAAATATTTAGCATTAATTGATGCATACAGTTACTCCTGGTTATGTATAACAGATAAAATCAAGTACTATCCTTTTTTTGAAGACCGGCCGGCAGGCCGGCCGGCTGCTTCTGACCCGGACGGCCGGCTGGCCGGATTGTCGGCATACTGGGCCGGCCGGGTTTTCCTCGGCCGGCCAACAACTCTAGCTCAGAGGACCAAAAACGTTTGTATTTGTTAAAAAGATTTTGCGTAATTTGCAAAGTCTTCGCTTGCATGTGTTAAACAATCTTCTATACCGTAATGAAAAAGATAAAATAATGAATAAGATACTGCCCTGAGGCATCCCTGATTTAATTGTAGTTCTTAGTATTTTCAGTTTGCACAAACTGCTTTCTTTTACTCATATGCTTTTTGGCCGTGCCGTGCCGTGCCGGCCGAGTGGTTAAGGCGTTCGACTTTGGATCCGATAGTCCTTGGTTCGAATCCCCGCTGCCACATGGTTTTCACAAATCCCCTTGAGCAAGGGACTAAGCACATATCGGTTCGCCGTGGGCTCTAGTCAACCCAGCTATCCATCCTTAGTTGGTCGGTAAATGGGTACAACTTATGTGGAAAGGTAACAGGAGACCGTGTAGGCCGTCTGCCTTGAGGAGCTGGCCCCTCCTCCACGGTTGTAGTCATCATTCGAGGTGACACTGCCGACACCGGCACCCTAGACCCTGACAAGGGTAGGAGAATTCTCCGGGGGGTTACCTTTACCTTTAATCTACTGCCATAATTTTTCGGAATGCAACTATTACACAGCAGTAAGTTGCTTATTATTTTTAATGCTTTAGTCCAGTCAGAGTCTGAGAACTGCGGACCTGACAGCTCTAAATCCATGCTGACTCTGAGAAAGCAGTGTTAATTGTCTGTAAATAACCAAGGTGTTCTTCGTATATAATTGATTGCATTACCTTGGAGGCTACACATAGGAGACTAATAGGCCTATAGTTGCCAACATCTTGTTGTTAGGGCATTTTGTAAATACGTATAAGTTTGGCCATTTGCCGTTCCTTCGGCAGTACACCAGAGTTGAAGGAGTGATCAAATAGTATCGAAAGCGGTAATGAATGATAGATATTATACAAAAACGTGTAAAAAACCATTGATGAATCTCATCCTCATCCAGTCCACTACAGTACATTGGTTTTAATTTCGCTAGATGCTTTTTAACAATGTCTTTTGTGAACAAAACGTTTTCTAAAATCTGGGTTAAAAAGCCTAAAAGTTGAGAAGTTAAAGTTGAGGTGAAAGCTAAAAACCTAAAAGCTGCGTTCTGCGGGTGACCAATGTCAACTTTGAAAAATTTATGAATAAACAAATACAAACCACCGTTTATATTCCCTAAAGGATTCGCCAATACAATTTGGATAATGGTAAATTTCATTTCCATCTGGGAATTTTTCTGCATTGAAAACCAACCAATGCTCCCTAACGTGGTTTTCCAGCTTCTGACCATTTAGCTCAGGTTGTGCTAATGTGTCCCCTAATAAGTACAAGTTTGGCCTGCGGTCAGATAAATACCATAGAGCCTCCTGCATTCAGAACTGCTGAAGTTACAAGCAAATTAGTTAATCATCACTATATGTAGCCGGACTGAATTGAATTTTTCTATAAATACACTACAAATACATACAAGTGCAAAATCAAAATAAATACAAACCACTGTTTACTCTTAGCCAACTACACCATCTGTATTAATTCATACTAAATGTCTAGTTAAGTCCGTAGACCCGCAGGTGTCTTCAGCGAGAAAAGGATAGAAACGGCGGAACAAACCCATGCGCTTTCAATAACGCTGAGAACAGATCCTCCCACACTGTAGCCGAATGTACTGCCGATATCGCTTATAAAGCCGGCTATCTGAAATATTATAAACCTTGCCATACGTTAACAAATTTGAGATCGAAAGTCATTTGTTATACTCATTGTAGTTTTCTAAGGATAATAAGCAGAGGGATAAGCAGAATGTTAATGCGTTTAGAAAAGTTTAAGTATTTGATCATACTAAATAACCACTTCTCTTCAAGTGCTTTCAAAACCAGTGCCATAGTTTATCAAAACTAAACACGCTCCTTAAACAGAGAATAGCAACACACCGTTTGAGCTGGTTCATACTCAAATGTAGTGAACTGGAGATAT
Source organism: Trissonchulus latispiculum (assembly GCA_030248195.1). Classification (NCBI taxonomy): domain Eukaryota; kingdom Metazoa; phylum Nematoda; class Enoplea; order Enoplida; family Ironidae; genus Trissonchulus; species Trissonchulus latispiculum. The sequence continues at coordinate 15,178 of JASAND010014078.1, forward strand.
GGATAGAATATATTTAGTTTTCCCCTGCAAGCATAGCACATTGTAAATATAGCATAAAATTCAGCAAATTTTCTCAGACTGAAACATATAACTAATAAATTGCTATTCAGATACTGTAAATACAAGGTTTTATTGACGGATACAATATCGTTTGTAAAATTACTTCTGCAAACAAAATGAATCATTTGACCTTCCACAGATCTAAAAATAGAAGACAAGATATCAGAATAATAAAGAGTCAAAACAGATACCAATCCACGGATCCACAGGGGATAAACAAATATCAATGAGAATAGGAAAATCTCGAACGAGAACACCCAGAAATCTAACCAACCTTATCCACGGCAAGAGGATAGTCCGTGCAGGGCTGGCTAATTACCGTTTCTTTTTCTTCTTTCTGATGGCCTCATCCGTTGCAGAGCCAATAACAGAGACCAGTAAATCGGTTAGATCACGACAATGACAAAAGAGCGGTGTGTTACCAACCATTCTACGAATAATATCTGTGTCCGTTAAATCGCAGGGAACAGTGAGTTGCCTGTTTCCCCAATGTACTGGGAGCTGCATCCTTTTATTCCCGCTAAATATACAATTCCCGCCCTCCCGCAATCAAATCAATGAGCCTGTACTCTAGGCCAGTCACAGAGCTTCTGATGATGGAACCATTTTTGATGTTAGGACAAAGGGCGCTGTTTCGGCGGCCACATTTAAAACTCCCTTGTTCGTCGGGTCCGGGCCGCTCAGCTATATCCATAGAACCGGGAGATGGTAATCTGGCCCTCACAAAGATATAACTCAGCTTACACGGAGGTCGCCGAAAAAAGTTAATCTTGCATTGCAAACGTTCGTGATGAGTGTTTGAGTTTGAAGCTAATAATGAATATTTCAAAGAAAGCAGAACCTTACAGAACCAAAATATAAAATATGGCCGCGTACAACCATGATTATAAAATTAGATCGAAATATCAGAGCCCCTTTAATTAAGCTCTAACCTTGATCTTGAGCACCCGCTTTTTCAATTTGGGTTTTCAATTTGGGTGCAGTAAGTGATCGAAACTGACGAAAATTTTCTTCCTTTAAATATTGACTAAGCAAATTTGTCTATTAAGAAAATATTGAATTTCTAATTTGCATAATGAATTCTGAAGTTCTCGAACTCTTTCAAACAAGGAAATTTTCGAAAAATCCTTCATTTGAAAATGCTCACAGTCATCAAAGGCATTCAACATAGCTATTCAGGCTGCTAGCACATAATAAAAAACATTTAGTAAACAAAAAACCTAAATCTGTATCTCGCACATGCGAACGCCTACCCAAAGTCGACAACACACTACTGGATTAATGGGTACATGTAAAACGACACCGGAACATACCGGGACAGACACAACACAGAAAAAATATAGAGAACAATGGATCACAACGAGGAAGCAGACTCACAAAAGAAAGGCTATGCTAAAAGCAGTCAGCTAGCACTTAGCAGCCATCAGCCGCATATAACAACTAGGGCTTTCCAGCAAGTTCGGAAAGGTTGGACTAATTGAGGACTCGAGTCCAGAACCTCCGCAGTATCACCATAAAGTTAGATTGCCCAAGCAACTTTCCGCCATCATCCAAGCATCCGCCCACCCAATGGACTAGAGCAATAACGTAACTTTTGTTTCCAATTTGTGTTCGGAAAGTGACAAAAATAATGAAAATGTCCTCCTTTAAATATTGGCTAAACTAATTTACACATTAGCTCTAAAGAGGAAATTTCCACAGGTACAAAGTTCTGTAGTCGAAAGATCATTATTACCCCCATCATTTAAAAAGCTTTGGTCAGGCCAGCCACCCGGCAAAACCTCCACTAAGAGCAAACTATTGCTTTGGCGTGCTATATACTTATTCAATAAAATGTCGCTACCGTTTGGGAACGATTTCGAACCTAAGCGTGGCGATTGTGCCTGAGTGGCTCAATCGGAACAGCGTTGAGTTCCATTCCCACCTCAGGCGCGAATGTATGGGTCAGTATGTGCTGTAGCGACATCTTTTTTGTTTTGTTTATTATTCTGCAAGACTATTGTCCCTGTTCTTGATGTTCTTCCTGTTCTTGTACAAGACGATGTAATTGAGTAAGTGGACATTCTTTGTTTTTAAATTCAACTAGTAAAACTATGACGGCCAATTTACTTATTTGTTTATTTTATTTATTTATTTATTATTTTCAGTTGCAATATTTTCACCAACTCACACTCATTTTTAGTTTGCATGTTAAATATTGTTCATGAAAGAACAATTCGGGCCTGAGGTGGGGATCGAACCCACAACCTTTGGCGATTTAGGCCAACGCTCTACCGATTGAGCCACCCAGGCACAATCGAACCAAGCTTAAGTTGGAATTCGTTCCCAAACTGTAGTGACATTTTAGAAGACGCTTTCGCGCCACCCCACACAGTCTGATGGGAGCAAACCTCGACCGTTTCAAACCGTAATGGGCAAGACAAGAGAAAGAATAAACGAAACTAAGATTGTCACTACAACCCCTCCGACCCGAAAAAATTCGGGCCTGAGGTGGGGATGGAACCTTCATACCTGCACTTTTGATGGCCAGCGTGTTATTGTGTATCCCATGGTATAAATTTCCTCCCTGTAATGCAACTTAGCGTTAGTTAACGAAAAGGCAAGAATTGTCTGGTGTATCATCAAAGCCAGTAAAATACCTTATTGTTAATACATTAATTTTTTACGAGAAATGTTGTTTTTTGGTTTGATTTTTAAGCTGCAACTGTAACTTATTGTTTACGGGTTGTATTGGTTCCGCAAAAGTCATTTGGGTAAAACTTAAAGCCTCTTAAATGAGCAGCTGTAATTTGTTCAGCTCTTCTGAATGATCAAGACAATAGGCATGTAATGATACTACAAATGCATGTCTCCCAAGGTACGTCATAACTAAGAGTGTGACAAGTGTACACTCTTAATTTTCAGCCTGCTGACGTCAGCTGCACAATAACGACTGCCCCTCCACAACTAAGCACCTAGCGACCCCCACATAAATTGCATTGATTGAAGTAAAAGCTATTCAGTTGAAGGGGATCAGCTTTTTGTTCAGACAATGTTATGTAAGAAATGAAATTGTCACTTCAGCACCTGAGACCCGAAAAATTCGGAACTCGGGTGGGTCTCGAACCCACGACTTTCGGATAAACGTTTCGACGCTCTGCCAACTGAGCTACCGAGGCTACAGTCGCTCTAAGGTAGACGGCGTTCGTATCCAAACTGAAGTGACAATTTTTCGGCTAAGAGTGTGACACATTCTACACTATAATATATTACGATATTCTACACTATTCTATTCTAACTAAGTTAAAAGAAATAAACAATTGTAACGTTTATAAAATATAGTCATTTGCTTACAGTCCAATCGAATCAAATAAGTTTTTTATGAAACCAGAATTGATTTGAGCAGCTTTGTGCAAAACGTGTGTGAAACTAAAATATATTCTGTAATATCTTTTATTTGCATAAAAGCTGTAATTTGTGATAATCAATTAAATTAATGTACTTGCAAGGTTCAGGGCAAGCATCTATCCAGGAATCGCTTGATATATGATTCAGCAGATCTCGTCTTGTTATAATGCAGCTCACTAAATTTCAGAATATAGCTACGTTTTAGAAAAGATGCAAAAGTTCAATGCACACAAAGTTCCAGGTTCAAGTTTTGAAGAAAGAAGAAATCAAAGAAAGCTGGGAGGAGATTTGTAAATGGAAATTTTTCAAACACCTTTATTGAGTCGAACTAGATGGACTAACGTTATAAGCGCATCGAAAGTAAAAGCGTTTAAAATTGCCTTTACGTACTTGTATTTGACAACAATTGCTTTTTAAAGAGTTCTCCGCAAGTAGCTTTTATTACAAACAGTTCACTGTGGATAAGGTATTTAGCAGAGAACCATGGGAAGGTGAATCAGCAGATATCAAGACTTATCTCTTTTATTTTGCGGTCACTTAAAATTTTCAAAACGCCTTAAATTGGCGTAATTGATACACGATGCCATAAACGCAAACTATAGCTCAGCTAATAGCAATATGTCAAAAAATGACGCAATTTTTACTGTCGAATGCTAAATTACAAAGACACTTAAAATAATAGTTAATCTGGACAAATATTCATGTCATTACTAAACATTGTGCGGCCAGCAGCGATTTCTGCTCCCTAAACATTCTGTTTTGGCTTTAGTTGTTTCCAATTTCAACCAAACCGGAGAACTGAAAATGTTCGTTGCGTAACTTCTTTTCCGGTGTTTTACTGAATCAAGTAAAATTAAAATCATAGGGTAGACACAAGTCCTTAAGAATGAAGGGCATTCGGTCTAAGACTGAGATTACTTCATAGGTTAACGCGGGGGGTCTGGGGGGAGTCCAGGCCCTCCCAACCCGGACAAGGTACAAGCCCTATCGCCGTGGGGGACAAGGGCTAACGAAATGGCCAAGGGGTGACCAAAAATAGCCGGAAAAATTAGTTTTTACAGCAAAATTTCAAAAAATTTCCGGCTTCGCCGGAATTTTTTGCCAGAAATGTTTAATTTCTCCGGAAAATTGGGCACAATTTTGCAATTTGTTCCAAAAATGGAAGATTTTTTGCAAATTTTGATAAGAAATTGTAAATTTTAATAAAATTAGCGTTAATTTTTCGAAAAATTTTACAAATTCATTCTGGAGGTACAAGCCCCCCCCCCTGAAAATTTTTGTTCAAGGTACAAGCCCCCTCAAAATTTTTGGGACAAGCCCCCCCCCAGGACCAGACCCTATGTTAATGTATGGATAACTCCTACCAATTTTTTCAAATTCACAATGCTTGGTTCCGTTAGGGACAGGATATCCAGGGTGACCACAACCACATGTGTCGATTATCACCATTTGCTGAACGCTTTCTTCACAGTTCTAATATAGAATAAATGTAAATCTAATGATTAAAGCATCGGAAGTGTCCGAGCTATGTTGTGTCAACACCCTATGGTATTGAAGTATAATGCTTAAAAGTGAATTTCTACAGAGATAGAGATTTGAGCTTCCACTATATATTTCCTGCAGTTAGTTTAGTAAATGATGCGTTATTCTAAAGTGGCGCACTGGATAAAGGAAATTTAGAAAAATGGCCAGGCTTATTGCGTCTATAGAAAATTTTTACAAAATTGAGTTTCGAGTACATATATCTGATGGCACCTTGCTTATTCAACGGTCGGTGTTTTATGTAGCATTCGATTCTTTTGCTGGCAGATAGCCACCACACAATGGCGAAAAATTACGCCAGCATTGGTAAAATCCTGCCTAAAAATTACATTATAGAACTTACTCTGATACTATAACTGCCTCCTAAGAGCAAATTTCTGCGACTGTTGCTTGATCGACAGTTCCCGAAAGGATGAGATAATCGCTTCACGTTGTCCTGAAAACAAAAACTTCTTAGAAACTATATTTACTGTCAGTGTATTTCGCGATCATTTGATTTTTCGGAATGCTGCAAAATTAAAAAAACAACAAAAAACGCGGTTTTTTGTTTTTTTTATCTTTGCTTTAATTCAGAAAAATCAAGACTCAACCGTTGGAATTTTGATTTTAATTTTTGCAGCAGTAAACCAAAAATCGGGAAACAACAATCGAATTTTTCCTGCCGATGGGTCGCTACATTGAATTTCTTTCTGACAAACAGAAACAAATAACAAGCCTTTGTTTGTTCTTTTTTGCACAAGGATCACGCGTCTGATTGTTGATATTTGTTTTCAAAACTAAAACCAAGGTTTTGCAGAGACGAGTTTAACTGAGTAGCTTAACACATTTAATTTTATTTAAATATTAATCAAATATTAATTAGTTAAGTTTGGTTAATTTTGGTTTAATATAAATGCTTTATGGACACTTAGAATCTTGAATATAATTTCTGACCATTATGTAATGGAATAACTTAGATCATATGTTCAAAAGTGGTTAAAACGCTAGTTTCTAATTGGTCATTGTTCCAAAAGAAGTTTTTACAGAAAAAGCGGACTCTAAGGATCTTGCCTATGTTAAGTTCTAGTTTGTAATTGTGTCCAAGCCATAATTAATTGTCATCGTATAATTGTTCAAATCAGAGTTGCCAGTCCCAAACAAGCACTTTTTCACTAATACGAGAGAAAAGACCAAAAGTTACTCCAACATTAACACAGGAGAAGGGCACTTACAAGCTCGGTTAGGATTAATTAGTCCAAATAATGATCTATTACACGTGAGATGATAAAAATCATAATAATAAGATCAATTCCAAAACTCCCCTTTTTGAAAGGACAGGTGTCCTTTCCCTCAGTGGCCCGGGTGCGGTCACTTTCCCCTTCCATTGCTAGAAGTCAATAAGAACGGAAGAATCGTAAAACTCTAGAAATCCTAGTGTTGGTGTAAAAACGAAACTCATAATCATTATGACAAGGAATCCAACATTTCTAGTTGAAAAGAATACACTAATCCTTGTCAGCAGTGTTTCAAAAGCCTTTTCAATGTTTAATAACATATATTAGAAGATGGTTTAACGAAATAATCACATAATTATGTAGTACGTAAGAAATTAAAAGTAATACGTACTTAAGGGGGGGGGTCCACTTTAGGGTCATTTTTTCGACCATCTCCGATTTTTCTCATTTTCACATATTTTATTGTCCAAGTGGGATATTTTAACGAGTTTATAAAATTTAAGTTGGATCTCTTACGGTTGTTGAGAAAATTCACCTCAAAGTAGAGGTATGCATGTGTTAAACATAGGAAATCGAAAAAGTGTCGATTATAATTCTGCGCCAAAAAAATCTCGAAACCAGTAAAAGATACCGGGTAACATTTGGTAGCGATTTAAACCTCTAAACAGATACTGTGTCACTGTGGAATTAGAATTTTGAATTAGGCCTTCAAAAAATTTTAATAGATTTTTGAAGTTAGCGAACTGCCGAAAATTGCTGAGATCTGTCGTTTTTGGTTACCAAAAATGGGTGTCACTAAGTTTGACTGCATATTATAAAAAATAGAAGTCCTAACTAAAAATTCTAATTCCACAGTGACACAGTATATGTATCAAGCTATCGAACGATACCCAATGTTACTTCGAATCTTTTGCCAGTGTTGAGATTTTTTTGGCGCAGAAATTAGTGTTTTTCTGCAAAATTGCGAAAATTGCTGTTTTTTCGAAAGATAGTCATTTTACGACCAAGCTATATTGCGAAATTGCATTTTTTGCATTTCAGCATATTTATTCATGCCTTAGAATCAATTTGTTGCATGAATTATGCCGACAGCTAGTCCAGTACTTCTCAGTGCGCCAATGGGGAACCTCAGACCCCGAAATTCACCAAACAGCGATTTTTCAAAATTTTCAAAATATGGCATATTATATATCAATCGAAAGCTCTCAGTGCAGGGATGAATTCTTCTCATAGAACTATGGCTCGGAAATGCTTCTATTTTAGGTTAAGCGCTCTTAAACATTTAATTACATCGGGGGGAACAGGGGCCTAGTTTCATCGGAAAATCATTTAAGGAAGCTTCTGATCATGCTTATCTGGCTTGAATCTGTTCGAAAATGTTTTTATTAATTGTTTTTAAATGTGCATAACAAAATAAGCTAATTATATGCAGTTGATTTGCGCAAACTTGCTTCAGTTGTCTGCAGCACCCTCATTTTCGCTGATATTCAAATTGTATTCAATGAATGGCTCATAACTTACGGAGAACTGAACGAAACAACTCAAAATTTAAACTTGAAATGCACGACATATATGGCTAGATTATGTGTGAAAATGAGCGAAATCCGTGGTCTAAAATTTTTTCACGATGGACCCCCCCCCTTAAGGTGCTGGTATCGCTTTGTGTAAATTTGATCCTGTAAGCTTTAATTCTTTATGAAAGTGGATGAAACTTTCCAAATATACTATTTCGGTGCTCTTTAACATTCTGGGACCAGTCCCGCATTTTTAGGTGCAAAGATAAGAAATTTTTGGTTTTTGCCATTATTCTCTCAGTACATAGTCGAGACACCGGATTGGTTGGTATGGCTGGATAGAGGGCACAGAAATGAACATTTTTGCTTTTACAACTTTTGAGCTATCTCTAGTGGTTAAGTCAGTATAAGCAAAAAACGGTTTTTGGGGTCAAAAAATGGCCGTTTTCGAGAAAATCAGTTTTTTCAAAATTACTGCCAAATCATATGGACAATTTTGGTTTATTTATACTCGATCGATACACAGTCTCATTGCACATTTTATCAATGCCTATTAGCCGGAGTTTGTTGCTCTAAGCTAGAGATTTGGCAGAAAAACGATTTTGGCAAAACTGCGATTATTTTGTTTTGAACATCGATTTCTCAAAAACTACCCAATCGATTCGCATGAGTTTTCAAGTCATCTTTAATTTTCACAACGATTCGAATATTCGCAAAAGTTTCGCTAGCTTTTAATTTTCCGCGAATGCTCCTATATTCGTGTACATGTTTTGTAGTTTCAGCTTCAGATAGGAAATGAAGTAAAATATCAGAGGCTACATCACAATCAAATGCAGTTACATTATGAATAATAGGCCCAATCGACTTCTGCAAATTTTACATTCGTCACAAATTTTAAGTTAAAAGTCAGTTTTAAGTTTGGAACTGGCCGATTCCAAATTCTGCCGGTTCTGGCTCTGGTTCCAGGTCTAAAAAATCCCTGCGGTTCGGTTCCGGTTTCAACCAGTTCTGGTGGAACTGGCCCCATCACTAATTTTAATATTAATCCTCAATATGTAGAGTTGTTCGGGGGCTGGACTTCGGGCCGGCCCCCGGGGGGCTGGCCCCGGGGGCCGGCCCCCAACCGGCCCAGCCCCCTTCCTAAAATTGGGGGCCAGCCCGTGGCGCAGCCCCCCAGTGTGGGGGCCGGCCCCCACCGCGGCCCCGGGGGCCGTCCGCAACGGCGGCCCCCGGAACGGCCCCCCGCCCCCAAACCATTCTAATCTTGACATTTCTGTATAAACGATTTGTAATGCTCCACCTAAAACATGCACTTAATGCATACCAGGCTGTTATTTCCTCCAGTACGCATACATGATGTGTCTGCACGCCTTCTTACGTTTCACTCCAACGCGCAATAACACTTAGGTGGTGTGCAACTTTCATTTCTTTAACTTGGGTTCTTGTATATTGCAGTGGGAGGCTTGAGACTTATCTCGCTCCACTTGCAGTGTGCAATGCACATGTGCGCTGAAAAGTTGTACACATTGGGTTCGTATTCGATTTTCCGCTCTTTCTACTGAAGCACCTGTGGCTCAGTTGGTTAGAGCGTCTGCGCGTTAAGCAGAAGACGCGGGTTCGAACCCCGCCAGGTTCCCGGATTTTTCGGGTGCCTGGTGGTGTACAACTTTCATTTCTTTAACCTAGTTTTCTCAATGTTTCTGCAACCTTTCTCGGTCTTGAATGGCTGAAGTCTACAGCCTACTAAGCTTGCTATCGTGCCATCATCTCTTAAATATCTGAGTCGAGTAAAGGACGATCACATATAAAAGAAACATGGTTTAGTTGCGAAAGCTGCTTCATCTTAGTCAGCCTTTAGCCAACTGCAGGGCAGGTTAACTATATATTTGGTTCCGTTTTGCGATCGCATTGAAGTTTTGTTTAACCTGTCTGCAATAGCAAGAATATTAATCGACTTGCTTGTTTGCACTGCTTCATTTTTGTTTATAATTTGACGTTTTGTTAGGATAGGAAATAAAAACAATGTCTGTAATGGTTCTTCCGAAGAAAGCACACTTTCATAGTGCTGGGGACCGTTTGGGGGCCGTCCATTCGGACGGCCCCGGGGGCCGGTTGGGGGCCGGGCCCCCGGGGCTGGCCCCCAAACTAGTGGCCCAGCCCCCGGCCCAGCCCCCAAAATTCGGGGGGCCCGGGGCCGGCCCAGCCCCCTTTTTAGGGAATCGAGGACAAGTCTATCAATATGTCACTTCATTTATAGTCTGATGTGCTCTATTTGAATTACAAAGGTTTCGAATTTGGATCATATCAAGGAAGTCCCCCCTAAGCAAAATTGGTCAACTTCAAAACCATACTGCTGACGACTGAAACAAGCTTAGAGCTTAAGCCGCGCCTCGTTGGAAAACTGACGACGTGCTCTTTCCAGTGGTATAATACGTTTTGCTGTAGGTTGTCTCTATAGAATGTTATTTTGAAAACTTCGCCAAAACTTGCCGTTTTGGTCGATTTTAGCTAAATTTTGACAAGTAAAACTTTGTAGGTGTAAGCTGCAGCAAAATGGCTTAAAGCATTGGAAAGAGCGCATCCTCAGCTTTCCAACGATGTGCGGCTTAAGCTCTAAGCTTGTTTCAGTCGTCAGCAGTATATATGCTTTTGAAGTTGACCAATTTTGCTTAGGGGGGGCTTCCTTGATATGATCCTAGAATTTATTGTTTTATTTTATAATTTAAGTCTGAACCCCTAGACTATTTTTCAATAGGGCTAAAATATTAATAAAAACTTCGAAAACTCAATTACTGTTTGTCTGCTATGTGCTTTGAATTTAATGTTGAAAATATTATTGTTTTGGACTATACTATTACGACAGAAGTACTATATTATTGAACTATTATAACTGTTGAAGCTTGTACTTGGTGTCAAAAATAAGAAAGGGTTCTTAAACTACGACTTCAAATTTTCTATTTGCATACTATTAGCAACATTTGTGATGGGCCGAATTGATGGAACATTATATATGGGAACTAGTCGCCGTGTCAAATGCTCTTATATGCATCATCTGCGCATATGTAATTTCATCAGTGCGCGCCCAATCTGTACATTTTCTAATACGATGCGCGCACACGCAGTACATTTTCCAATGCGCGCCCACGGTGTACACTTTCTAAATACGCGGCCGGGACGGGCCGGGCCGGGCTGAAAAAATCCGGCCCGTGCTCATCTCTACTAGGCAAGCTGTATATTATCAGAGCGAAAACTATACTCTGCTCGCTAACGTCTGATGATACCCCCTCGCAAATTGGACCCATCACTTCAAAGTATTCGTTTTAAAGAATGATTCGCTGCGTAATAATTGCTTGCTGCATTGTCTTTATTTTCAATTATCTAAAACAGCTTTGGTAAAATATAGCATCCCTCCAAATGGTAATGTTTTTGAGGAAATAATTTTTGTTCATTGCTGTAATTGAATGCTTTGCCTCTAAGCTCAAGCCCCTGAACCACCTGTAGAAATGAGCTTCCAGTTCTCGGAATTCTCGAGGAATTCCAAGCTAGGGTGAAATCCGGAAATCGTTGATTCCGGGAATTGGGCGCATTTTCAGACATTGGTTCTATTAGAACAATTATTCAGCTCATCAAGAGCTTTCGAATGATACCCATATTGTGGGCATTAAAAAATTTGTAAACCAGGAAAATCCGGTTTTCGCGAATTCCGGGAACTGAGTGCATTTTCAAGAGTTCTTTCTATTAGAAACGTTGTTCAGCTCGATAAGAGCTTTCGAATGATGCCCATCTTGGGGATATTGGACAAGATGTTCAAAATCCGGAAATTTTGAAAACCGGGAATTCCGGAAATTTGGTGCATTTTCCGGAAAAACATGTTGAAGCAAAAATATGCAGAGGGACTCGGGCTCTATTCAATCGTTGAAACAAATTTTTGGTTGCGATAAAAATTAGCTAGAAACAAAAAATTTAGATTTTCCGTGAATGAAAACTGGAATTCCGGATTTTTTCGCATTTTCGAAATCTCGAGTTACTGAGGACTCTAAAAATATATACATTGTTAGTGTAGACTTCAAAGGCTATTCTGCTATAAACGGCGAAAATTTGTACACACATTTTTTGGTAGTACTATAGTTTCCAAATTTTCACAATTTTTGCGCAACTTTTTTCCAGAAAATGTGACAAAAATCTGTCATTCAAGCGGGGAATGGCCGTCCGGGTCATCGGGCATGATCCTGGGCGATCCAAAACGAACTCATGGTTGGACCAATTTCACCGGCTGCTTCAAACCGGAATGGAAAAAGATGCTCGATGATCTGAAAAATGATCAGGAAATTGTGAAAGTAGGTTACATGACAAAGAAAAATATAACAAAATTGGAAATTGTAGGGTTCATTTCATACATACATTTTACTCGATAAAGTTGCCAATGATTTAAAGGATTTAAAATTAACCAAAAACAAAGATGATGATTTACTGGAAAATAGTTAATGATTTAAAAGACGATTTTAAAAATGCCTGGTGAAATCTGTCTTGGGTCTGCAAGATTGTTTAAAAATTGAATGGTCAGTTTTTGTAGGTGAGTGAGTAATTTTTGTATTAACTTGGAGGTGGACCATTCTCAAAGTAGTCAAGTTAATGGTTATCCTTGGAAACCGCTACCAAAGTAGAGAGCACAATAGGAACCCTTCAAGGAAGAGGTCAATTGCAGCAAATCTTAGGATAAATTAAGATCTTAGTTAGCTAGTTAGTTAAAAGTTAAGGTTTACCAAATCGTTTCGTCTCATAACAAAAAAATTGTGCGGCCAGGTTTACTACAGAGCCAAAGCCCATTCTATATGTTGACGCATGCCAGAAGCACAAACACCAACACACTTTCCCAATTGAGGTAGAAACTGGTAGCTGCATTGCATGAGTTAATGTTTTGGGGATTAGCTAGCATGTTGGTTTTAGGTTTGGTTTGATCTTAAATGTATGATACCCAGTAGACATAAACACGTTTTATATTTTATAAGCAAATGCTTTGGTATCTGTAACTGGTATCTGTACACCTGTTGAGTGTTTTCCAGATATGTTACATAATTTATATTAATAGAGGTTAGAGTGTATCTAGATTTAAATAAAAGCATTAGTGCACGCACACGTCTGTCCTGTTAAAATGTCTAAATTCAAGACATCTAACGTTCAGAATAATACGCACGGACGAAACAGTCAAATTTTTCAGCAAGGATCAAAATTTACATCATTCGATTCCAAAGTGTGCCGTAGAAAGTAGGCTTTGCTTAATAGTGTTAAATTTGTTAAGCTTAATTATGTTTTCTGTAGTTATTATCATTATTATGCACTAAAGTATGTGAGAGTTACAGTTTCGACTGAAAGCCGTAATGTGTGTAGACATTTTGAACGCTTTAGATGCTTTGACTTTAGACAATTTACCAAGGATTAGCTTAGTAATAAAGTAAAAGTAAAATATAATCATGGATTAATGTAGTGCATTTAATGTGTATTTAATACCTATTTATAAACTTCTGTTAAGGCTAATTTGATAACATATTTGGTTTTCCAACGCTTTATTTTCAGAAAGCTCAAGAAATTGCTCGAATAGTTCGATATATCGAATTTGTGGGGTTGGCACTATCCTTTGTCACGCTTATTCTATCTCTTGCAATTTTTCTTCGCATTCGGTAAGATGCACTGACTTTTATTGCTTACACCAAAGCAGCAAAGCATTTTTATTGTATTTGAATTGATTATACTTTTAATACTAATTTAAAAACGTAATTCGTCGATTTAAATATTTTTTCGTTTCAGTCGCCTCAGGGTTTTTCGCAATCAGCTTCATATTCAACTGAAAGTGGCGATTCTTATTGTGGTCGTCATTCGATTTATTCTGTACATTGATTCTGCGTACACTAGAACGTTGGGCAACCTGCAAACAACAAACATCGGAAAGTCTATAAGCACATCGGTACGTATTCAAACATACTTAGGTACTAAGAAACTTTTAAAATTTGTTTTATAAAAAAGGTTTTACAAGTGCAATATATTTTCTAAGCATACTACTACCTACCATTACTTAAATTTTTATTCTCAGGAATGGATCAATGTAAGTCCTTGACATTGCTGACAATGAATAGGATGGACAAATTTTTTCTTCGCTAAAAACGAATTTTAAATTCGACGCTTTATTTAGGTATTTGTGTGCCGAAGAAATCGATTTCACAGGTTTACATCTTAAGACTTCAAGTCTAGTTTAACCTGAACATACTACAAGTAGTTTTGAAACCAATGTCTTTGAGGATTCCTCATAAATATTCCCTTAATAGTCTTAAAGATATTTATTTAATTTGCAGAAATACGTGTGTGAAGCATTTTACATTCTATTGGAATATGGAAAAACAGTAGCCTATGCATGGGCCATTTTGGAAGGATTCTATCTGCACAACAGTATTGTCTGCAATGTGTTTGTCGGGGAGCCGAGCTTACAGTCATATTGTCTCATCGGTTGGGGTAGGAGCTTTCAGTAGTTTGAAATTATTTAATAATTAACTTAAGTAAATATTGTAATATGATTACTAGTGTATTCGGAGACATTTAAACTCTTCACGGAGCACTGAGCACGCCAAGCGCAAAATACACAGAGCTAATACTTACGGTTGTTCCTGAATGTTTGAAGTCTGAATGCAAAGAACTTGCCTCGTTTTCACAAACTATCATTATGCTTAAGCATTAATTAATTTCTGTTTGTTTCAGGCATTCCTATAATTCATATAGCTGTATGGCTCTTAGCCGTTTATTTATACAGAGGAGTTGATTCTGTCGCAAGGTAATAAGTGATGATTGCGTTAACATATTTTATTACATCAGACTATGATCTTTTGCTATGAGCTATGAAGGATTACGAAGGAACATTGTTTGCGCATTGTTTAATTATTTTTTGGAAAATATATCGATAATTTCTCTTATGCTGTTGGATTTTATGTAAAATGAATCTTTGATCTGTGCTCATTCTAGGTGCCTTGGTGCTTATTATCTTCATGTTGAAATGTGGATATTGGACGGTCCAAGACTTGCTGAACTTGCTGTAAGAAAAACTATCAGACCATTTTAAAATTGTTTAAGTACTCTCAATTTCTTTAATTTCACAAAGACATCTTAACTTGCCAAACCGACGTTAGCCAAGCACAACTGGATTGTTCAGGATGCGCGCGGTCTTCCGATAGATATCGACATATCTCTTTATTTTCAAAGCAGGCTTTAGTACTCACAAAGCTCAGATTACGTGCAGAACCTACCGAGCATGGTGTCGTTTAAGTCATTCCAGGGTTTAAACATCCAACAAATAATCTAACATAATTTTAGCTAAATGTGGGCTTCCTTCTCAACATCGTACGGGTTCTATGGATGAAGGTTCGAGAAACTGCCACTGCAACTGCGGCAGATAGGTACGCAAGTGTTTCGTCTAAGTTGACGTTACGATAATTGGTTCAATAGCTTATTTATGCTGTCCTGAATTTTGACAGCAATAATGCTGTTGTGATTGTTCGTCACTACTGTGTCTGAATGTATCCGGAACGTATATGTTGCAATAGTAATTGACATTGTTAATAAGAAACAATTAACTACATTTTAGGAAAAGTGTAAAGGCAGCCTTGATGCTGATGCCTTTACTGGGAATTCCAAATATCCTTCAACTTATTCCACTGCGACCTACGAAAGAAAACATTTTCTGGTTTGCAGTCTATACTTACGTCGCTACAGTGTTTTACTTCTATCAAGGATTTTTCATATCTCTTCTATATTGCTTTACAAATCGAGAGGTAAAATGTTTGATATAAATTATCTGTTAATGTCATGTGTTTTAGTCTACTATGCTTTGCATTTTTAAAAATTTTTTTGTATTGTACAAGCGCATACTAAAGCTGGATAAATTGATCAACATTTTAACATCCCGCAATGAACAAAGCATTGGGAGATCAATAGATAATATATACATAAACATCGAATAACTCAAAACGCGTCATGACTTTCATTTTAGCATACACGTCAATAATGTCCATTAGTTAAACTGTAATTTCAGATAACTAATTGCTCCACATTACTTTTCTTCGAGAAATTACACTAACAGTCCAAACAAATGCGCTAGTATTGCACTTATTTTTTCAGGTAGTGGGAGCGATTAAAACAAACTACGAACGGTACCGATTAAGTCACACCAATACAGGGATGCTGCGCCGCGGAAGTAGAGCTCCCAGTTATGGTATGGCGGACAGTCAGAACGACTTTGAGCTGGGCAATAGCTCAAACCATCGCCAGAGCGCTCGAACAATGTCCTCAAATCCGTTACCTGGAACTAAAACGACAACCAGCCGGCAAAACTACCTAAATCCTCCAGGCAGCCAATCCAATCCTGTTCACCGGATCTCCATGCCCAATCACATTGGCTGCAATGGACTGGAAACTCCTCCACCTTCGTATGAGGATGCCACTGCTCTGCCTACTGATTCTAATTGTAACTTTAGCAGTGGCGCTAGTAAGCCTCTGGACATGCCCCAAAATCGATCCGATTCAAAGGACAGCCTGGAGGACAAAGACGAAAACTACCCCCTAATGACAGACGGAACACTTGTGTAAAGCTTCCCCCCTCATACATCTTGCCATTAGACAGCCAACCCTTCCCACTCCAAATCAGTCATCCGCATAAATCTGTATCTTCCCATTGGGCTGTGCCAAAGACAAGTGTACGCTATGTTACGTACATTAACTAATATTACTGACTCTTACTGCACCTATTATACCACTAACTGTGCTGCTACTACAACTACAACTGCTACGTCTATTACTGTTGCATTGCTCGAAACTAGAAACATCTAGAACAGCTAATTTGCCACTGCTTATGCTATACATACTGCTACTATCCATATATTTGTGATATCAGGGTATGTAATACATTTCTACAAGCACAAAATCGTAGCAACTGATTCTGGGAATTGTAGTGGCCATATTGATTCATTAATATCAAAGTCTTCTCATGAACGAGTCCAAAAATTACAAATCTAAGCAATATGTTAAGTGTTTCTTGACCATGCTTTGCAATCCGTGTTTTGGCAGCTTTGCCAATGCAACTGTTCTGCAGAAAAGTGCTAAAATATTACCTACAACCATGCCCGGATCACTCATTCAAAAAGAAATTTAGCTGATCGGTCACCAATAGATAAGTTTGTCTGCTTAAAACTCAAAGATGTTAAAGGAAGATGTGTAGTAATTTTCACAACAAACTACTACTAGGTTATTTCATTCCTGCAGACCAGTAAATATTGGATATGCAACTGTAGAGCTGCATAGAATCAAAATTGGAGCGTAACCTATTTTTATTGGACAGGGTAAAGGTCGTTATATAATTCTCTGAAAAATGAGAAAGAACAATTTGGTGCAACACTTGTTTAGATTAGGTAATATATAATTTCTGCGTAATATATTTGTTCCAGATTCATCTTAGCGGTGAAACTAAGTGTTTTTCATCCTTGACGTTTTTGGGCTAAATGTAAATTACTCATCAACTATAATCTCGTTTTAATAAGAGCACAACGCAACAATTTTTACAATTTTAATATTATTAAGAAATCAGAATTGACAGTTAGTGAAAAGAAAATTTCTTGAATTTTGAAAATGCCAGCTAAATAATGTGCTTCTTTAGGCCTAGGGCAGCACCAATCAGCAGCATTTAAAATGAGGTGAAAAACTTGAGGAAGCTTCGGTAGCTAGAACCAACAAAAGTGTCCTTACATGCTTCTTCACTTCAAAGAGGGACTGCTTCTTGGCTGACCATAATTCATCTCGTCAAAGAATTGTTATTTCGTTCAGGCTCACAAAATACTGATTAACATCCCAGGATGCCTATTTTCACATACGATGAAAATCAGCAACCAGTCAAAATCAAAATAAAATTTATTAGATTAACCAGATAAGTTGCCACTTGAATTGGCAGCAATAAACAGCCAGTAGTCAAGCGATGATGTAAATAAGTTCCTAAATCATTCAGTCTCGCCCAAGGGGTTTGAAATTGTATATACACTTGCCAAAATAGTAAGTAAGTGTGAAAATAATCTTCCTTGGAAATCATTTGCACGGAACAATTGATCCAACGGCATTTTGCACGGCCGAATCGTGCAAATCACAATTTGCATAAAGGTTAAGTTAGAGAAAAGGGATGGTGCGGTAGTTGCCACAGCAGAAAGACATATTGTCGCTCTGCGGAGCAAACGGCCGACCGACAACTGAAGGGTGATAAACGGCCTACTAACTTTCCTATGGATGGCAAAAACAAGTATTCTCATCGTTTAATGGCCGATTTACGGAGGAAACTAGTAAACCATTGAAATATAGGAATGGCCGGATGTACGACGACCTAGACATGCATAAATTGTATAGTACCGTAAAAGGCTAATGCATAAACGGTATAGTACGGTAGAGAGTAGAATAGTAAAGTACAATATAGTATTAGTATAGTACATTAGTATGGTACTGCACTCATATGGACATTCCCTCGTTGGACTTTGCCAGTTTTTCGAACATCATGCGGGCTCGTTGGAGCTGTGAATAAAGTCCAAACGCTGTGATGGACCTGCCACAACACTTACTGTCTCCTCCCTTGTAGAGCGCGTACGGTTCGCTGGAGCAGCCATTTCTCGCTGACAAGCATTGCCCCTGACAAGCAAGAAATCTGATGTTCCAAGAAGCGCACTGTGGTTTACAATTGACTGTTGTTTTTATATGGTTTACAGTTTTCAATTTAGTTTTAGTCTTACTTTTTCCTTTTGGATGGTGATGGGGACGATCGTGTGACGATTCCCCACAAAAAGGACATGCCGCTCTCAAAGTGTTGATAGTTGATATGTCTAATTTAATGGTCACTTAGGATTAAAGATGAAGGACTGCTGAGAAAAGAAAGGGAAAGAAAACTGAGAGTTCGTCGGGGACTACAAGCAAATAAATACCAAATTATAAGTAGTTATTCTTTTGCTTCAATTCATTTACGATGTTTAAATTTTCTTCGCAAAAATAGGCACCCTGCTGAGTTAAGTGACAGTTGACAAATGATCTTTTAATCCAGCCTTTTGTGTACAGCAGGGCAGGGATGCCCAACTGTGCATAATTATTTTAATATTTTAAAAGTTGAATTTCAATATTCTATTTCATTTTGTACATTTTAGTTTTCTCTAAAAGTCTACCGCTAATTTGCTGTCTTAATATGAATATGTCACATTAATGATAAATTACTTGTCTGCAAAGATAGATCATGCATATTCCGGTTTGACCTGAAAATTCTATTTCGAAACCTTGTTCGTTTTTGATTGGCTGGGCGGAATTCACGTGTGATCGCATGATAGCACGTTTCTTTTGAGGGCATTCCGCTCAGTTAGTCAGTCTACGTTTTCTTGCGCGTGAGTCGGTCGGTTGGTCCAAATTATCTACTCTGCAAGTTTTATGCTCGTCTGTATTTTTCGGCTATTCTTTCTGTCCCCTAGTGCTTTGAACGTCAGGTTAGGCCACTTAAAGCCTCCCAATCTGGTGATAGGTTGGGTGGGGAACACCCAAATTATATTTTATGCCATTGTATACCGCCAATTCCAGGATCCAAATATTTTGCAATATTTAATTATGTTATTAAGTAAGTAAATATTTACTATTCCCCCCTTTCCTTGTAGTAAGTTTATAATACGACCACTTGGCCCAGTGTATTTCAGCTAGGTTGTAGATCTAGTTCGGTAAGTAGGGAATTTAGGGCTTAGGTTATGGGGTAACCTAGTTGGGAACCAGTTAAGTTTCACATAATTTTGTTATTTCCACCTGGCGAGGCTTGTCAAAAGTCGACCTGGAACTATCTCCAGTCCAGGTTGCGCATCCAGCCCTCGAGCACAGCACCCAGTAAAGGATTTTGGTCGCCCATCCAGCCTCTGGCCGTCCAGCCAAATTTTTACATGTGGGGGAATCGTCACACAGCCGTCACACAGCCGGTTGGGACATGACACATGTCTCTCCAGCCAATTCAAGCTGTCAGATGTTGGATTAAAATCGGACACTGGAGGGTCATTAGCTTAAATTAAAAGTATAGTGTCTCGCTGATCAATTTGTTGCGTCTATACTATTATACTATTATATTCCGTATTAGTAAAAAGTGAAAAATAGTCTCTCAGTATGTAGCAATTCAGTTGGCAGGTTGGCTGGCTGATATAGACTCAACAAAAGAGAAACTGAAGAAAGAGAATAAAGAATAAAGAAAATAATAAGAAAAGAATAAAGAAGAGTACTGCAAGTATTGCAGAGTTCACTTCAGATATTTAGTTGCCTGGGAAGCTTAACCTAGCCTAGTGTATGTGAGCTCCAATGGCTAAGCTTTATAAAACTCGCAGTAGGTAATAAAATTAGCTTTTCTTAAGTTATTAGAACCCAATGCAAAATTCTTTTCTAGTACATATATGCCAGTCTTTCATTCATTAACATGTATGTTAGTACTTATAGTATATGCTGTCTGCAATAGTTTAGGTGGGGTCGAAGCATTTTGAATCTTTTCGTCGATTTTTCAAGCAGTTTTATGTCACTGCTGGACCTGTTTGTCAGTGGGACAAAGTGCCATTTAAATATAAAACTCCCAAAGTGTTTGATTCATTTGAAAATCACTAAAAACTATTTAATAAAATTGTCGTGAATTTGTATTTTTGTTATGTTTTAACTTAAGTTTCGGCTTTGCTAAAATCTGCTTGAATCCAAACTTCAAACACTTGTGAAGAAAATTTCTGTATTTGTATTTTTGAATTAGCAAATTTTGAAATTTTTGTTACTGCTACCATTGGTGCCAGATTCAGCAAACTTAGGTTTAAAGATATAAATTTAGCTTTGCTTGATTTTTCATTTTTGGATTTTGACTGGCTTGATAGCTAGCACATCGTGATATGTATTTAGTCGGCGTCGAGGCGGAATGGATCAAGTTTCACCACGGGTAGCGGTTGTTTAGGGGGGTTTCCCCCGTCCGGGGGGTACCCCCGCTGCCAAAATTTTCGACTGACTTAACCCCCTCCTAAATTTTTTGACTTTCCTTCCCCCACTTTTGGTTACCCCCCAGCCCAGCACTTTTTTGGGTCAAAACCAGTGGCGGTTCCGATCCAGGCGGGGGGCTAGACCATAGTTTCCAAAGGGGGGGGCCAAAATTTTCGACCAACTTTACCCCCCCGTCCAGATTATTGGACTATCCCTCCCCCGACTTTTGGTTATCCCCCCAAACCCCCCCAGCACTTTTTGGGGCCAAAAAGTTAGCTAAATTTTGACAAAAAATGGTCATTTTTTGAAAATTTTTTTTTCAAGTTTTGGCTTAAAATTGGTTTTGGTTTTAAAATTGGTTACATACAGAAAATTTTGCGATTTTAGGCCATTTTTTGAATTTTCTGAGGTCCGAATTTTGGGGGGGGTTCGGGGGGGTACTGCCCATCACATTTCGGGGGTCGACCACCAAATTTCCGAAGTTTACCCCCCCCCCCCATCATAGGTGTAACGGGGATTTGGGTTGGGGGGGGGCCCCCTCCCCCCAAAATTTGGGGGCGGGCCCCCTTTTTAGACCTCCCCCAAACCCCCCCCCCAAGACCCCCCCAAACCTCCCCCAAAAATTTTTTCCTATTTTTATGCCAAAAATCGCATTTTCAGCCATTGCTAATGCGAAAAAACATCCAACCATTAACTAATTTTAACATTAGACAGGGGTTTTAAACTCGAAAACTTGGTTGCCAACATGTTTCTAACTACAAAATAAGGTCAATATTGAGTCAGAAAGTCCATAAAACTGTTGAAAACGTGTATTTCACGCACTAATGAACACTTTAAGCCAAAAATTTGAACATTTTTGAAAAATTTTGCAAAATTTACCCTAAAAATACCCGATTTTTGGCCAATTTTTCGCGCCTTCGGCGCGACTACCCCCTCCCCCAGTTGGGGGGGGGGCCGGGGGCCCCCAAAAATTTTTGGGGGTGGTTTGGAAAAATGGCTGGGGGGGTTACCCCCCCAAACCTCCCCCCAATTACACCTATGCCCCCCATAGGTGAACCAGGCTACAGTTTACCCCATGTGAGACCCCCCCACGGAGAGGCCAGACCCCTCTCCCCCCCTACCCGACCTCAACTACTCCCCCCCCCAAGCCGAGCTCAACCCCCCCTCCCCCCCTAAAACTGGGTCCAAACCAAGTAAAAAATGCAAAATTTTTGAAAACTTTTTTGCAAATTCTGAAAATTTTTGAACAAAATTCGAAAAAATGTCTATAAATTAGCAATAAACAGCTAAAGATGGTTATTTATAGTAACTAAAAGGTAATATACGCAATTATAAACCACAGTCTGGGCTAATTTAAGCATATTTTAGCACAAAGTTGTCAATTTTCAAGCACTGTTTTCGCATAAGAAAACTATCGGCAGAAGCTTTTGAGTACGTTTAATGTACTGTACATCGAAAAAGGAGCATTTTTAGCTAAAAGAACTTGGGTACAGTTTAGGGGGTTCCCCCCCAAATTTCGGATTTTGGTGGGGTCCCCCGAGCCAAATTTGGACCTTACACTCCCCCCCCCCCAACCCAAACAGGTGGTACACCTATGCCCCCCCTAACCAAAATTTCCAGGGAAACTATGGGCTAGACCGGCCCGGCCCCCCCTTTGCGATTCGGACCACCCTTGAAAAACTACCCCCCCCCCCAAGGTGAGCTCAAACCCCTCTCCCCCCTAAAATTGGGTCCAAACATGAGAAAAAATGCAAAATTTTTGCAAGTTTTTGCAATTTTTCAAAACTTTCTGAAAAAAATTGGCTAAAAATAGTTAAAACGCAGGGTTCATACGACCGGGAAAAACAGGGGAATATCAGGTATATAAAATCGAGAAACACCGGGAAAATGAGAAAGAGAAATTTTTTGTGTGTGCAAATTTAAAGAATTTCAGTTTAAATTTTAAAAACGAATTTCAAGTTTTACCTACGAAACTTGCATTTCTTTTAGTTCTTACTACTTTCTTCACGATAAGGCCGATTTTCAAATTCTTTGATCTCTTCTTATGTCCCTTCTTAATTTTTGTCAGTTTATTTGGTTTTCCGGATTCTAATTGGAAGAATGGTACAGAATTTTCTCATAAATTGAAACATGTTGCACACATTTTGAGACAAGTTGCCACAAATTTTGGTAAATACTGTTGCAATGCAAAAATGGAAAAGAACACAAAAATTGTCTTATTACTCCCCCACCACTCAAAAATTCTTAAAACTTTACCAATTGTGCTGAAATTAGGTATGGGTATGTTCACTAGCGTAGCCAGAAAAAAATTGGGAGGGGGGCAAGCCAAAAATGTGCTGAGACTTCTGCTCTGCCGCAACTAAACGGTAAGTGGAAATTTTCAGGCAAAATCTGGAGCTGTTGAGTTTCGTTGAAAACTAACCCCGGGTTTCGTTGAAAACTATTTTTTCGAAATATTTATTCGCGCTGCTGCTACTCAATAAGAATTTTTCTTTAGTCTCCGATTTCGGGGGAGGGTACGTCCCCTTCGCCCCCCCCCTAGCTACGCGCCTGGGTATGTTTTCGACCACGCTGAGTTCAAATGTCTCAAAATTTTTCGATTTCCCGAAATTCGAATTTTTCGATCCGCAAGGGGGCACCAAATGAAACCGAAAAAGAAAAAACTATTGTCGCCGATTTTGCTGAAAAGTTGCATACAAGGGTTTTCAGGGGCGCTGAGCACGAATCTGTTTTCCGTTTTCTGTTTCAGCTTCTTGAGCTTGATATTAGCTAAAATTTTAAGCTTAAGGTGTAAGCTTATGTTAACCAGTAGCTAGATTTTGCCTAAATGGTCATTTTCTGAAAAATTCTCAAGTTTTGGAATGGTCATTTTCTGAAAAATTCTCAAGTTTTGGCGTATAATAGTTTTAAAACCGTATAAAACGATAATAACAAGCCTTGTTTTGACGAAAAAGGTGTTAGAATTAGGGATGCACCGGAGTATCCGGGCCCCCACAAGAAAACTTACTGCGGAAAAAGTCTGGAAACATTTTTAAATTCTTCCAGGTTTTTTCTGTTGTTTGGAAAAAGTCTGGAAAATACCTGGAAAATTTTTTCCAGATATTTTCAAGGGATTTTCCAGATTTGGAAAATGTCTGGAAAATCCCTGGGAAAGTTTGGAAACGTGATTTTTAGCCAACTTTATCCCCCACGTTTGGTCTTCCCCCATTTTTTGGTCTAAAGAAAACCCAGCCTCCTGTTTTAAAATTGATGAGTCTGGTTTCATAAATCACACGTATTTATATATGTGTACTGTTTTTGATTTGTATTTAGGTTTGAGTGAATAGCTTTATCTTGAGATATCTGGAGCTTTATATACGTATCTGCTTCAATATTTGTATCATGCAGCGTTGTTTTCTAAAGCTGTACACAACGTGGACTTTTGTGCCACTTTTCTGATTTATGCAGCTTTAGAAAGTTTCTTTTGCATGAACGTATTCAGCATTACACTAGGACGGGAATTTCTGTCGCCTGATTTCTGCTTTATTGGGTATGTATACGACGTGTGTAGTTGCATAAGCTACTATTATTGTTAATAGTTTTTATATAACTTTATATAAACGTTATAACGTTAATAAAGTTATATTTATATAAATAATTTTATATAATTTGTGGGTATCACGGAGAGCTCTCCATAATATGCGCCAAAAGTCAAATGCAGCATTTTAAGATTAAATTAGCCAAACTATTTACTTAATGGAAAGGAGTTGATAGCTTAAATTTGAATTTTTGAAATCTCCATGCCCTTTCGAATTACACCATACATACTTAGTGGCCATATATACATACTTAGAGAAAATGCCCATTTTGATCGAGTGTGGTTTTTCTCATCTCTGTCCTTTAAGCTTAAGTCCCTGCTTTTGGGAGAATGGATTTTAAAAATTATGTATAAGCACTAGTGATGGGCACCGGATAGTTTTTCATATCCGGATATCCGCCTTTTTGCGTTAAAGAATATCCGGATATCCGGTTATCCGCCTATTCCAAACTCAAGTTCTAGAAAATTTTTCGTTTTGCATTGAAAATTTCAATTTTTCGGCAGGTTGTGAATGTAATGTCTATCATGCAACCAAGCCACAACCTTCGTTTCAAAAATATTTTCAGAGGAAATTTTGAAAAATATTTTACAATTTTTGAAATTTTTGTCAAAAATTTGCTAATTTTTCATTGTTTTGACTGAAATATATATGGATATCAGGATATTTTTCTCAAATCGGATATTATCCGGATATAAAAATTATCCGGATATCCAGTGCCCATCACTAATAAGCACACACACACACACACACACACACTAATTTGTGCTATATGTACAATGCATATATAAACTGATGTTGCTATAACTGAACGGGACGCGGTGGTATTATTGTGTAGATATACAATTTTGATATACAATATATACAAGATATACAATTGCTCCACAATTTGTTTTTGCAAAAACTACAGTTTTATGATAGCAGCCTACGGGATAGTAGTAGGAAGATTATGATGCCATCGATAACTAGCCTATATATGAGATCTTCAAATTGGCAACCTTAGTTTAATTTTACGCCGGCTTGAATAGCTCCAGACATGGATTATTTTTGCAAAAATGACAAGTCTTCGCCGCCAAAGCAAGAAAATTGGCTATATATCACGACAGGAAAAGCTAGAAATATTCTGTCAAGAGCAAAAAGGTAGAGCTCAACGAGATGTTTCGAATGAGTATATACAGTGTTTGATATCGACGGCTGAGTATGAAAAAGTATCATCTGTTACTTTAAAATCTCGAGAAAAATGCGAAAAACTGTTTCTCCACATCATAAACGCCGTAAGATGTTTTTAGTATGACCATAAGACTGCCCTATTCAATAGAAGACTATTCTGAAATTTCCGACTCTTGAAACCAAATCCTTCGAGCTGTAGGTGCCGGTAAGAGTTTTTCAATCAACTGAAAATTTACGTGTAATTTATGGAGTTACGCCATTTTCCACAAAATTGTCTTAGCAAATTGCCACATACATGGGACATTTTAAGTAGATGAATTGCACGTCTTGAGACATTTTCGGTCGCAGATTAAGATGAAATTAGAATAACACTGTCTTATAGAGATAGGACCTACTGCGATTACACGTAGTCACTACTTTTTGGCATCCAGTGCGCTATAGAAGCGTCAGAAAGATGGGATCAGTAAGAAAGTAATCAGTTCATGTAAACAGTGACACAGGTCGGATTGAAATTAACTCGTTGATTTGTTAATAAGAAGTATATGCTTAATTATTACGGATTAATTTTAATCTAATCTGAGTAATATTTACAGAAATAGGCCCTAAGCAGTAGCAGCGCCAGGAGGTTTTGAAGGGGCGGCCTGACCCTAACGTCCGGCGACCTTTTTTGAGAAATCCAAAATTTTTGCCAAATTTTCGCAATTTTTACCTTAATTTTCCAAAAAATTTCTCAAATTCAAAATTTCAAAAGGAACCTCTTTTAGTAGTAGTACTAAAATGCCTTGTAAAATTTTATCGGAAATTTAAAACTTCTTCGCCGGTGATCAGTTTATTCAGTTTATTTATGTTTATTTATAGTCAACCGGGAAAAACCCATTTTAATATGCGGGAAAAACCCACATCCAGTGTGGGCTTACCGGTATAAGATATATAGGGTTTTAATAGCCTATCGTGAAGAGCGTCCAAAATAACCCTAGAGGCTGTACTATTGTTGCTTCCGCTGCTTCCCTGCAAATTTTTTGGGATTTTGGCTGGCCACCCTGAACTATTGGAAAGACCTAGACCAAAGCGGATTGTATGTATGTGCAGGGCATCTGTTGGGCTTCATGATGATATATGCCACACTGCTCTAACCCCTCCGGTGCGACCTGGGTGTGACCTAGAGTTGGCGGGAAAAACCCATCTGCGGGAAAAAACCCATTTTTCAAAATTGAATATTTTTCAACCGTTAGCGGGAAGAGTCAAACTAATACATACATTTGTTTAATAGAGCCTATTAAACTGGCATAGGTTTTACCTGGGTTCGTTCTGTTGTGGGTGCTCCAGGGAGTCGAAATCGGACATGGCACCATTTCTACCCAAAATCTCAATTTTGACCAAAAATGCTTATTTTTGCAGTAAAATGGGTCCAGTTTGGCTCTAAATACAAAAAAAACGCGTTTTCTACACTATAGGATGCTTAAACTGGCGAAAAGATACAATTTTTAAATTCAATTTTTTCTGAAATTTTTCAAAAATGTGGGTATTTTTCGATGTAGACCTACTAAAAACAATCCGCTCTTTCGAATTTCACCGTCAAAATTGTTCTGGCACGCTTCCAGCAAAACATCCGGGTGGGTTTTTTCCCGCAAATGGGTTTTCCCCCGCATTGGGTTTTTCCCCACAGGAAAAACTTTAATTTCTCACTTTAATTTCTCCATAACGACAGGGCCTAGAGAGATAAACTATATATAACTCTTTCGAAAGCTTAGGTCAAACCCTAATTAAATATAGTATCAAAGTCGTGCTAGCCCAAACCAGTCGAAAGTTCTGGTCTAAGAAGGAAAAAGTTTTCTCAATTTCAGAAACAATTTTATCAGTTTCCTAAATTTTTGATAAATGATATTTCACTTAACATAACGGCCCAACACCCACAAACGGAGGGGCCGAAACCGCAAAATGAAGTCTGGGCACCCGCCCCAACCTCAACCCCTTCAACAAACAACTAGCTTTGTAACAACATGCTTCGTACATACCCAAAAAAGCAGACATCAGGCGACAGGAATCATCCAGAATAATATTGATAATCCAGTAGTACAACAATTGTACAATACGTTGTGGAATGTGGAATAGGATCATGCAAAACAAACTTCCTCAAGCTGCACTATTCGAAAAATGTGGCACAAAAGTCCACTTATGTAGCTTAAGAAAATACCGCCGCATGATACGAATTATGTATATATATTGAAGTTGAGAAGCCGGATTATGAATTACATATTCCTAAATACAAATCAATTAAGGAAGACATCAAACCCAGTTACATATAGCCATGGGGGGAAAACCCACCACCTTTTTGGGGGAGGAACCCACCCGCCTCCTGGACCAAGGGTTGAAGCGATGTGCTCCAAAGCATAGCAGCAGAAAGCGCGACTCTTTCTTACCTACGTGTGCGAAGATCAAGACATTTGGCTCACTCCTGCTCATTTTATGATTTTGAAAATGACACCTACTTTTTGGTCCAACCATGCCAAAATTTTGCAAAAGTTTGGACCGATGTAACTTTTGACTGGGTGGGTTGGGCTAGATAAGTTTTGAAAACATCTGAAATGATGGCAACTCTTCCTCTTTGCACACAGCCAAAATTAGACCGATCCGCGGTTGGTCTGGCACATTGCCAAATGTGGCAGGGAAAAAACCCACTTTGGGGGAAAAAGCTACCCAATTTTTTTGAAAAATTTTTTAACAACTAAACATGGAAACAATTCGACACTATAGCACGGTACTATCGAGGACGCTGCATCATCCTATGACGTCAGATTTGGATAATTTTGCTTCCCTGGCTAGCTAGGGGTCAAAAATCCTGAAAGTGCCATTTCGGTATTGGAGGACTCAGGACAGGTCCAATTGTGGATTGTAACAGCCAATTGAACACAAAAACCCATTCTCTACACGATAGACTATTGTCATTTTCTGTAATTTAGCCTTTTTTCAACAAAATAAGGTTTGTTTTTAACGTTTTAGGCGGTTTTGCACGGTTTAAAAGCGATTTTAGGTCAAAATTTTAGAAAAAATTTTCAAAAATCGTCCATTTGCGGCCAAATTTAGCAAACTTTTTGGGTCCAAAAATCGTCGGGGGGCTTCGGGCATAGGTGTAAGGTGGGGGGGGGTTGGGGGGGTAGCCCCCCAAGCCTTTTTTCAACCCTCCCCCAAAACTTTTTGGGGGGGGACGCCCCCCCCCCCAACTGGGGGGGGGGGGGGTTTACCCCCCCAGGGGGGGAAAAATGGCCAAAAATTGGGTATTTTTAGGGTAAATTTTGAAAAAATTTTCAAAAAGGTCGAAATTTTTGGCTTGAACTGTTTATTATTATGAGAAATACACGTTTTTAACTGTATTATGGATCTTATGACTCAATATTGAACTTATTTTGGACTTGGAAACATGTTGGCAATCAAGTTTTTGAGTTTAAAACCACTGTCTAATGTTAAAATTACTTTATGGTTAGATGTTTTTCATCATTAGAAACGGCTGAAAATGCGATTTTTGGCATAAAAAATGAAAAATTTTTTCGGGGGTGGGTTGGGGGGGGGTCGCCAGAGGGGGCCCCCCCCAGAAAATGTTGGGGGGGAGCCTCCCCCACCCCAAATCTCCGTTACACCTATGGCTTCGGGGCATAGGTGTGTTAGGGGAGGGGTGGGGGGGTCGCCGACCCACCCCTTAAAAATTTTTTCCTACCCCTCCCCCCAAATCGATTTTTTCAGACCCCTCCCCCCTAAAAATTTTCTAACCCCTACCTAAATTTTTGAAAATTTTTAGCTAAAAATTCAAAATTTTTCCAAAAAATTCCAAAAATTAGCGAAAAATTGCTAGAATTCGCTTAATTAAGCTAAAAATCGTTAAAAATAGCTGTAAATTGAGAAAATTTTTCAAAAACCAATTTTTCGAGTACCTCCTCGAAAATGTTTCTTACCTCTCCCCCCAAATCAACTTTTCACGACCCCCTCGGCCCCCACCCCCTTTTTTCGCCAAACCCCCTCCCTACTTTTTTTCTGAACCCCCACCCCCACTTTTTTCGCCAGCCACACACCTATGGTTCGGGGGGGCATAGGTGGGTGAGGGGGGACCCCTCCCCCCAAAGGGCGGGGTCTCCGACCCCCCCCCCCCCCTAAAAATTTTTTTCCAACCCCTCCCCCAAATCGATTTTTTCAGACCCCTCCCCCCCTAAAAATTTTCTAACCCCTACCTAAATATTAGAAAATTTTTTGAAAATTTTAGCTAAAAATTCGAAATTTTTCCAAAAAAGTCCAAAAATTAGCGAAAAAATTGCTAGAATTCACTTAATTAAGCTAAAAATCTCCTCCCTACTTGTTTCTGAACCCCCACCCCCCAAGCAATACGTAA
>JASAND010014079.1:0-29259 GCA_030248195.1 Trissonchulus latispiculum
TGTATTTTACATGCGACGAAGGAGCATTTTTGTTATCTTGTGTATATTCTCTGATTTTAACCTTCTAAAAGGAATTATTTATAGTTAAATTGTGCTGTTTATTAATCAGTCTCAGTTTAGTGGTTGTGACTTTTGTTGGGGTTGCACATTGCATATATAGAATGTAAATATGTTCGTACGTATGTATATATATATTCAACTGGGCTTATTCTAGGGATTTTTTCTTGGGGGGGGCTCTTTGGGGGGGCCCTCGGGGGGCGAGTCATTTTGGGGGGGGGGCGAAAATTTTTCTAAAAACGTGATAAAAATTGCGCTATTTTATAGCAATCGCCAAAAATAAGCGGATTTAGTGCTTAAATAGGCAAAAATCGACTAAAAATCTCCGGCGAAGCCGGAAAATTTTTGAAAATTTGGCCTTCTGAGCGATTTTTTCAGGGCAAAAGTTGGTACCAAAAGGGGCACCCACTTTTTTTGGGGGGGGAACGATTTTTGGGGGGGAAGGGTGTTTATGGGGGGGCCCCCGCCCCCCCCCCAGTAGAATAAGCCCAGGTTAAGCGGGAAAAAACCCACTCGCCAATGCGGGAAAAAACCCACCCCAAGTGTGGGCTTACCGGTATGAGCTATCTTGTATTTTAATAGCCTATCTTGAAGAGCATCCAAAATAACCCTGGAGGGTGTATTATGGTCGCTCCCCATGCTTCCCTGCAAATTTTTTGGGACTTTGAAATTTTTGGAAATTTTGGTCCGACCAAGGGTTTGTTCACAAAAAGTACTTAAACGGCTTAACTTAAACGAAGTGGTTTTTGTGAAACCAACCTGTACTTAAAAAACTTAAACGACTTAAACGACTTAGCGTAAGTCGTTTAAGAAGACCCCTTTCACAAAAAAACTAGCTACTTAAACTTTAAGTAAAGTGACGTTTCACAAATACAGGTCTACTTAAAGATTCAGCTACTTAAACTTTAAGCCGTTTAAGTAAAACTGTTTTCATAAAAACTACTTAGTTTAAGTAGTTTAAGTAGACCGCTTAAACTCAGTTCAAAAACGGCTATTTTTAAGCCTCGTGATTTACGGAACTTAAACGACTTAAACGAAAGAATGCACGTCTGAATGGCCATTTTAAAAGCTTCATAACTTCCGCAATTTTGGGAGTTAATAGGTCATTTATATATCAATCGAAAGCTCATAAGGAGCACATTAATGCTAATTTGTCAAAACAACTGTATTTGTTTTTGAAAAATAGGTAATGTCTAACAATGGTATGACGCTTCAGCTATTGACTTGAGATAGCTACTCTTTTGGATATTTTAAATTAAAATTAGCAATTTTCCATTGATATGGTAACACTTTTAACGATTTTAACTTTAAATAAGTAATTTTCCGTTGGCTGGGGAAACTATGTCGAACATTTGCGCATATAATTCTTTTATGCCAGCATATTATTACATCAAATACCTATAGATTATCACTTGTTATCATAAACCAGCTTGTAAATTTCAGTACTGGTGCTTGCAAGAGTTTCCTCTGTAGCTGAAAAGAATTGGTTGCATGATCAAGTACTGCAAAGTGCAAAATAGTTTTTGAAATAAGAAATTTAATGTAAATAATACCAGCTAAAGTCAAGAAAACTTCGAGTCTTCGAGTCAAGAAACTTCTAGTTTAGTTTAGGCTATCAAAGCCTAAGTTATAGCTACTATCTAGTCTCATCGATGACCGATGACCGATGTAAGCAATTCTAACTACTTACCTTCCACTCTCATGGCAGACAGGCAAAGAAAGTATATATATATTTATCTATTTAATGCCCCAGTCAGTGATTACAGTTTAATATTGAATCTTAGTTGTCATCCAACTCCAGCATTTTAAGAGAAAACTGTAAATTTGTCTGATTTTCTTCAAAATTTTCTGTTTTTGGCGTTGAAGTGTAGTTCAGTAGTGTAGCGTTTGGATTGTTTTAAGTTTGGGCGTTTTCTCCTGAACAGGAAATCGAAGCGCAAACCCCTGAAAAATAGCCGCAGGCATTTTTCCAAAATGAGTGTGTAAAAGCCACTTTCGAATTGTTTGAATGAGTTGTTAGAAATATGTGTTCAAAACAATCTGGCTTTAATTTTCCTAACAGTGCTGATGAAGCTGTCGACATCTTGCACTACGTGACTTTTCGAATGGTCAGTTTTAGAAAAGTCAATTAATTTTCGTTGTTATCTCCTAAACCGTAATGATTTACTCTGAAGATTAAAGTTGTATGTAGGTCTTCATGACTACAAATTTGTCCTGTAGAGTGATCATAGCGCAAGTTATGGCGGATAAACGCTAATTTCTACAATACACATATTCTCAAGCCGCAACTTTTCTGAAATGTTTTCCAGCCTAAATGAGGTTACTGCAGCAAATTTGAATGAATTTCAATTATAAATTAGCTTTTCAAGCCAAAAATACGCGAACCCGAACCAGCACAACAATAAATCTTAACTCGATCAAAGCTCGGGCAGGCCCGAATCTGAAGCCTGCTTCACTAAAATGACACAGCTTTTGTTTGATGGCAAAATTAAATTAGTTTAATTAAAAGTAAACTTAAACGACTTAACTTAAACTACTTAACTTAAACTTCTTAAAAATTCGTTTCATAAAAAAATTACTGAAACTACTTAAACTACTTAAATTAAGTAGTTTAAGTTAAGCCGTTTAAGCCATTAAGTCGTTTAAGTAGTTTAAGTAGTTAAAGCCGTTTATTTATGAAACGAATTTTTTAAGAAGTTTAAGTAGTTTAAGTTAAGTCGTTTAAGTTAAGTAGTTTAAGTTTTTTGTGAATATACCCCAAGTGCCGAAATTTGGCAAACTTTGCCGGGCCACCCTGAACTACTGGAAAGACTTAGACCAAAGCGGATTATATGTACTGTAGGGCATCTGTTGCGCTTCATGATGATATATGCCACACTGCTCTGTCCCCTCCGGTGCGACCTGGGGGTGACCTGGAATTGGCGGGGAAAAAACCCACTTTTCAAAATTAAATTTTTTCTAACCATTGACCGGAAAGGTCAAACCAATACATGCATTTGTTTAATAGAGCGTATAGATTAAATTGGTATAGGTTTTACCTGGGTTCGTACTGTTATGGATAGTCCAGGGGTCTAAATCGGACACGGTGCCATTTCAAGCCAAAATTTCAATTTTGACCAAAAATGCTTATTTTTGCCTTAAAATGGGTCTAGTTTGGCTCTAAATACAAGAAAAACACGTTTTCTACACGATAGGATGCTTAAAATGCCGAAAATAAACAATTTTTAAAAATTTCCAAAATTTGCCTATGTTTATGTGTTAAAGATACAACATTTTCAAATGACCATATGACCTCAATTTTAGTACAAAAACTAATATATTTTGATGCAGTTGTACTAAAAACAACCCGCTCTTTCATTTGAAATGGTTAGAAATGCTCCTGGCAACTTGCCAAAAATTTTTTGGGGTGGGTTTTTTCCCGCATATGGGTTTTTTCCCGCAGTGGGTTTTTTCCCCGCCAGTTTGGGACAATTTTCTCGCTAACGGCACACCCTAGAGAGGTGTTCTATAGCTCATAAGAAAGCTTACGACTAGGCCTAGCTACCTGTATAATCAGCATTTCGATATGTCAAACCATTAAAAAATTCTGGCCATAAATCTGAAAAGTGGGTTTTTTCCCGCTTGACTATACGTATACTATACAAAAGGCACAACCACTGCAGGTGGGTTTCCTCCACGCCTCCATATAGTAAGACATTAGTGCTTGCGAGATGGCGGTTTTTTCACACCTTTCATTCATTCATTCAAAAATTTAGGGGGTCCGGCAAATTTGCGTGGGTGGGGTCTGGGATTTGGCCATTTGGGGGAGGGATCTGCGTCCAAAATTTCTAAGGTGGGGTCGGGACATGTCCATTTGGGGGGGAGGAGGGTCCTCCCCCACCTGTCCCCCATAATCTATAATGCACTTTGGTACGCGTATATACAACAACAACAACAAAAACGGTATATATTGTTTTTATTGCTGATGTGAGTTATTGGCTTATGGCCGAACTAATGCAGTCCTGGAGGAGGATCCACAGTGCGGTATACTCAAGGCCGCACCCAGAGGGATGGTTCAACGGGTCTTGACCCAATCCTTTTGGGATGGCTAGAAATAGCGAAACAGAAACGTTCAGTCACTACTATTAAAAATCACACTATTTTTGATAGAACTAAGCAGTTAATGAACACTTCTGATGTGAAAGTGCAAACATTTTGCAGCATTAAGTGAGTTCCGTACTAAACTATTTTCGGACTTTCGTGCCATAAACCCCCTTCCGCTAGACCTTGGACCCTCCCCTTTCTAAAATCCTGGGTGCGGGCCTGGGTATACTGTATATAGATCTTCTGAAGCTGCATATACGCATGTGTTTTACATAACAAACCAGAGTGCACTGTGGATGCACGGTTGCTCATTCCATTCCAAACAAAAAATGAAAACAAAATAAATATGTATATATAATTTCTAATTATTTTGTGATTGTTTTATTGTTTCCTGATTGGTGAAAGAGGCTCAATATCGCGAAGAAATGGCAATTTTTGCCAAAGTTGGGGAAATATATAGAATTGGCGGAAAAAAGAAAAGTTGCCAACTCTGTTTATATGAGCAAATGTTTGAAAAAATATTCCGCATGTG
This sequence comes from Trissonchulus latispiculum, assembly GCA_030248195.1. Lineage (NCBI taxonomy): Eukaryota > Metazoa > Nematoda > Enoplea > Enoplida > Ironidae > Trissonchulus > Trissonchulus latispiculum. The sequence continues at coordinate 4,673 of JASAND010014079.1, forward strand.
TATATATATATATATATATATATATATATATATATATATATATATATATATATATATATATATATATATATATATATATATATATATATATATATATATATATATATATATATATATATATATATATATATATATATGTAGAAAACATGCTATTTTACTTCGTTCTTGGAAATTTAGACCCCTTTGATCCCCCCACTTTAGGGTCCCCCTCACTTCCCCACTCCCACTTTTTTCGCCTAGAAAAAGCCCTGATTGGATTCAGCAAACATGGCTTATTTAGCATGTCTTATCTACACGCAATTCTTTCGATAGCAGTATATATATTGAAATTTTGGGTCACAAAGTGGTAATTTTTTGAAAAAAAATCAACTTTTAGATTTTTAAAAATAATTTCTACTACATTTGAAACTCGAAACTTAATCAAGCCTTAATCGATTTTCTTCGTTCCTGCGTCATGCTGCGTGTTTCCAGATGAGAAAATTTACCTGAAAGTAAGAAATTTTTAGCATGCATATACGGTACATTTCACGGAAAGAGTGCCAGTTGGAGAAGTTTTAACAATTGGAGAAATATCGCCAACTAATGGCGATTTTCCCCAAAGCTAAAGTAAAGTCCAAACAGAATTGGCGAAAAGCCATTATAAAAACCTTTTTCCTGAATAATTTCATACTTTTTCGCCAATATTGGTGAAAAGTCCGGACTGACTGGGCAAATTTATTCTTGCAATCAGTCCAGACTTTTCGCCAATATTAGTGATGTGGATCGGATCGGATCGGCACCTAAAAATTTAACCGATCCGATCCAGCAAAGTTATTTGTCGATCCGATCCGATCCGATTCGGGTCCTGGATCGGTCGATCCGATCCGATCCGGCGATCCGAAATGATTTCTTCAAAACGCTAAGTGGAACTAGATTTAAAGTAGGTTTTTGCCGTGTGAAACACATCTTACACACTAGATTCACTGAAATGTCTTCATTTTATCATTCCAAAATACGAAAGTCGAAAGCGTATATAATTGTACGAAATTATATAGATTAAACAACAGAAGTAAAATTACTCAAAATAGTGACCCAGATGATGATCGCTACCTGCCTACCAAAATACAAATTTAACATCACCAATTTAAGATAATACAAATTTAACATATCGGTTATAACTATAATTTTGAGGATTAATTTCAATTTTGAGTAAAAAATTATTAACTTGATCTTCCAGACTCCGAAATTGAAGTTGTAATTGTTTGGATCCCCGATCGAATTGACGTTTTTTCTCGGAAACTGAATCTGAAGCTTGAACTGTACAGCGAATACGGACTAAGAACTTTAAAAACATTGCGGGAAGTAAATTTTGTGTAAACACTGAGTTTGATTCCTTCGGGTTTTGGAATAAAGCCACAAAAAGTTCAACCATAAAACTTCGAAATTCTGACAACAGTAAGCAACATTAATTTCTGAGAGTTATGCACTAATTCATTTATTAATTCACTTTCATTACTACTTAGCATGGTAACAGCGGGTCTTGCTTCTTCACTTTGATGCCAAATGTATAGAATGAAATTATATAGTATGTAAAAGTATTAAGCTAAGCAAAAGAAGATCATCATAACAGTCGATCAGAGCTGCAGAAATCCAAGGCACGCACATATGTAAAAGTACTACGTATATACGTATATATACGTAGGTATAATACGTACCCTGCTCTCAAATGCAGGTTACACTTGGCGAAATTTCGTGAACTTCCGTTTTCGCCAAGTGTCACTATTTGGGCGCAGGTAACTGTATAGCAGGTAACTGTAGGCAGGTAACTGTATATATATATATACGTACGATTACGTGTCCATATGTGAACAAATAAATTACCGGGGTTTGCCTTTATTCTGCTTTACTGAAGTCTGAAAAGCATCAATATCTTTCCACAGTTTCAGGATATCATTTTCCTGTGCAGGAAAGTTGATAGACTCTGGCACAGCACAAAGCTTACTAATTGCAGCTGTCATCGTTTCTGTCTTAAAAACATACAAAACCACGTGCATCTTCCCAGTGCCGAGACTCAAATATTAAAAAACTCAGGGTAAGCCAAACGTCTCCCGGAGTCTCCCCATGTGGAGGCATTTTTCAAAAAAGCTCGCATAGGTGTGGCATTAGTCTAAAGCTGGCTTTTTCCTACAGCGGTGGGAGGGTGGGGGTGGGGGGGCCCCCAGAAATCGGTTTAACCCCAGAACCGCCCCCCAGGCCCGGCACCCAGGGGGCGTTCAAGGGGTCTAGACCCCCATTTGGGGTGACAAAATAGAAAATTTTTGCTATTTTTATAGCAAAAACAACTATTTTTTTTTTAAACAATTTCGCGACGTGGCGCGACAGTTTACTTGTTGCAAGAAATAAACATCCAATGCACAAAAATTTGGGCAAAAATGCGAAAATTTCCTTTTCAATTTCGGGGGCTCCGCCCCCAGACCCCCGCTGAATTTTACCTTGGACGCCCCCCTTTTCCAAATCCTGCGTGGCCTGTTCCCTCCCCCAGGATTCAGGCTCTCTCAGAACTCTAAAGTGCCCAGAAAATAGGGTTTTGAGGGTAAATTTTGAAAATGTTTGCGGCATTTTTAAGCATTTTAAGCTTGAATTTAGGTTAAAAATAGTTAATTTTTTAGCTCAGCAGCAAAAAAATAGCTTTTTAAGCATTTTTGAAAATTTTTCTTTCCCCCACAGAAATCCGTGCCCCACCCTAGACATGGGGGACCGCTCCTCAGACTACCCTGGCTTATTTTTACCCCCCCCCCCCCCCGAGTAAAAATAAGCCAGGGTAGTCTGAGGGGCAGTCCCCCATGTCTAGGGGGTGGGGCACGGATTTCTGTGGGGGAAAGAAAAATTTTTCAAAAATGCTTAAAAATAGCTATTTTGTTGCTGCTGAGCTAAAAAATTAACTATTTTTAACCTAAATTCAAGCTTAAAATGCTTAAAAATGCCGCAAACATTTTTCAAAATTTACCCTCAAAACCCTATTTTCTGGGCACTTTAGAGTTCTGGGGGGAGGCCTGAATCCTGGGGGAGGGGCAGGCCCGCACCCAGGATTTGGAAAAGGGGGGCGTCCAAGGTAAAATTCAGCGGGGGTCTGGGGGCGGAGCCCCCCAGAAGTTGAAGAATTTTCGCATTTTTGCCCAAATTTTTGTGCATTGGATGTTTATTTCTTGCAACAAGTAAACTGTCGCGCCACGTCGCGAAATTGTTTAAAAAAATAGTTGTTTTTGCTATAAAAATAGCAAAAATTTTCTATTTTGTCACCCCAAAATGGGGGTCTAGACCCCTTGAACGCCCCCTGGGTGCGGGCCTGGGGGGCGGTTCTGGGGGGAAACCGATTTCTGGGGGCCCCCCACCCCCACCCTCCCACCGCTGTAGGAAAAAGCCAGCTTTAGACTAATGCCACACCTATGCGAGCTTTTTTGAAAAATGCCTCCACATGGGGAGACTCCGGGAGACGTTTGGCTTACCCTGAGTTTTTTAATATTTGAGTCTCGGCACTGGGAAGATGCACGTGGTTTTGTATGTTTTTAAGACAGAAACGATGACAGCTGCAATTAGTAAGCTTTGTGCTGTGCCAGAGTCTATCAACTTTCCTGCACAGGAAAATGATATCCTGAAACTGTGGAAAGATATTGATGCTTTTCAGACTTCAGTAAAGCAGAATAAAGGCAAACCCCGGTAATTTATTTGTTCACATATGGACACGTAATCGTACGTATATATATATATACAGTTACCTGCTATACAGTTACCTGCTATACAGTTACCTGCGCCCAAATAGTGACACTTGGCGAAAACGGAAGTTCACGAAATTTCGCCAAGTGTAACCTGCATTTGAGAGCAGGGTACGTATTATACCTACGTATATATACGTATATACGTAGTACTTTTACATATGTGCGTGCCTTGGATTTCTGCAGCTCTGATCGACTGTTATGATGATCTTCTTTTGCTTAGCTTAATGTTTCTTCCAGTTATTAAGATGTGGACGCTGGTTTTTGGCATACCACACTCTACTTTCAAAAAGTTCTGTCTGCGCACTGTTTGAATTTTTGTTGAACTGCGTACTGAATAAGATTGCTCGTCTTTTAATAGCCAGAAAGACACTTTTAACACTTTAGTGCAAATTCTGTCATTTTAAAAGATCTCAGTCAATACTCTCCCCTGTTCGAATTGACCCCTTTTACAAATTTATGATGCGCCCCTGTTAATTCCAATGTGTACGCTTCTTCAGGTTTACATTCTATGATGGACCTCCGTTTGCCACTGGACTTCCACATTATGGTCACATTTTGGCGGGGACAATTAAGGATATTGTTACTCGTTATGCTGCTCAGAGTGGATTCTATGTTGAAAGAAGATTTGGCTGGGACTGTCATGGTTTGCCTGTGGTATGCGGGGTTTTTCGACTACCTAGACTCCTTTATTTGTTACCTAGCCCTTTATAAGTTTCATTTAATTTTGTTCTTCTGTTGACTGCTAAGGGGGTCGGCCAGGAAATTGATTCCGGAGGTTGGAAACTCTCAACCCTATCTGCTTGTGTCATACTCGTAGGATATAATTTGTGAGAGGACGAAATGGAAGAGGGGGTAAGTGGTTGCAAATTTTAATGTCTATTTAGTTACAAATTGTCTAACATACGAGAGTCAGCTTTAAATGTTAAATTTAAGTTTTTAAAATGGAAATCTTTTGAAAACAAGAAAAATGGTAATGGCAAGTCTTACACTCGTATTTTCTATGAGTAAGTATGTCGAAGCCTGACTATTGTTTTGTATTTTCGCATGCTTTAACTTATTTTTAATGGAAGTTATATTCTTTATTGCAGGAATATGAGATTGATAAAGAATATGATATCAAAGGTCCTGAAGATGTGGAACGGATGGGAATTGAGAGTTATAATGCCAAGTGTCGAAGCATTGTCATGAAATATGCTGACGAATGGGAAGTTAGTGATCTTAGTTATATAGTTCGTTCCATAATTTATATATATTTCAGTGGTCGGACAGTTCCTACTTTTCCTACTTTTTTCCTACTTTTTCGTATGTTCCTACTTTTTTCCTTCTTTAGGTCAAAAATTCCTACTTTTTCCTCTGAAAGACGAAATCTGCCTGATTTTACAGAAAATTGCCCGAAAACTCGCTGACTTCATGATTTTACGATTCAATATTAACTGGCATATGACAATATCAAAATCAAAGTAACAACCAATTGTCCAATTTACTAAATATTAAATGGGCCGGTTGGGTTCGGGTTGGGCCGAAGGTCGACTGCTGTTACCCGACCCCCAGGGAGAGCCTGAAACTTCATGTTTGCGATACGGTTTTTAAACACTTGTAGGGACACAGACTGTACAATATCATCACTCAAACTATTCCAGTATTTAATGACTCTTTGTGAGAAGAAATGCTTTCTTATCTCCAAGCGACTTTGGTCGCATGATAATCTGCATTTAGTTTTTTGATGTTTCTGACAATGTTAAGTGAGATAATCAAACAGTAAAATTTTCAACGTCAGTCAGCCAGGTTTCATCTGTTTTACCAGTTTCAATGTTATATATATAAATAAGATACAAAAATTTGTAAATCTTTCGGCAGATTGCGGGTTAGGTTAAAATTGCCCACCCGCTTCCAGGTTTAGTTTCCGGATAACTTGACCACATGAGATTAAATTTGGAGGTTAACTACAGGGGCGTATCCAGGATTTTTAAAAGGAGGGGGTCCAACCCGAATTTTTCCTGGTCCGAGCCTAATTTTTCCTCAAAAATGGCCAAATTTGTGCAAGAAATAGCTAAAAATTAGAAACATTTCCGAAAACGGGGGGTTCGGACCCCCTGGACCACCCCCCTGGATACGCCCCTGGTTAACTATGTAGATGAGGAGGGGGAACTACCGACGGATAAAAAAATCAAAACTCGGGTTAAGGGGGGGGCTACTAAAGGTTTGCCCCGACTTTGTCCGATTGGCCTACTTTTTGACGAGGATATAGAGCATGGGTGTGGTCAAAAAAATATCGGGCACTGAGATCTTAGCTGCCTTCCAGCCATGTTTAGCCGTCGCGTTTATGTGCCCGACCCCCCTTTTTCACAACTACCAACATAATTAAAAATTTCTACTGACTGCTAGGCCCAAGCTTCAAAGCTGCCATTTGCCAATGTGATTTGGCACATATGCCCCTACCTACAGAAAAATACTAGACGTCTGTATCTTATCTGCATCTAAGGGAATTACTCTTCAAAGTTGAAGTTTCGGCAAAAATTTACAAATTTTTGGTTAACGAAATTAAAATTTTATTACTGGTACGAGCTATAAGGCTGTAATTTGGCATGAAAGGAGGCCCTATAGAAGAACTCATTTGTGCCAAATGGCAAAAAATTCCGCAGCGTGACAAAATTTTTATGTCAACTTTTTAATCTTCAAAAATTGCCAAAAAACGCCTTTTTGGGAAATGGTACCCGAGAAATCGAAAAAATGATTAGTGAAGGTTTGTGACTTCTATGGCTGTAGAAATCCTCTACACAGGATCCGACAGACCGAAAATGGCGTTTTTGGCAATTTTTGAAGATTAAAGTTGACATAAAATTTTTTCACTCGGCGGAATTTCTTGCCATTTGGCACTAATAAGTACTCCTATAGGGCCTCCTTTTATGCCAAATTATATACAGCCTTACAGCTCGCACCAGTAGTAAAATTTTCCTTTTGTTAGCCAGAAATTTTTAAATTTTTGCCGAAACTTCAACTTTGAAGAGTTATTCCCTTAGATGCAGATAAGATACAGACGTCTAGTATTGTTCTTAAGGTAGGGGCACATGTGCCAAATTATATTGGCAAATGGCACCTTTGAAGCTTGGGCCTAGCAGTCAGTAGAAATTTTTAATTAATTATGTTGGTAGTTGTGAAAAAAGGGGGGTCTGGCACATAAACGCGTCGGCTGCACATGGCTGGAAGGCAGCTAAGATCTTGAGTACCCGATATTTGTTGACCACACCCATGCTCTTATATCTTCGCCAAAATGTAGGCCATTCGGACAAAGTCGGGGCAAGTCGATTTTAGTAGCCCCCCCCTTAAGCATTCATATCAGCATTGGCTTTGATGTGCCCAAACACATCTTTTATTTATTTATTATTTTCTATTTTGTACCCAGCTTCTTGGTAGAAAGCATACCCATGCGAAATATCAGCTTATTTGGTCAAGTTAAGCGGAATCTGGACCTTGGAGAGATCTTAACAGACCCAAAGGGCGTACCGCTGCAATCAGGTTTTGACTATCAACGAATTGCTAAATGCGAATGCAATTATGGGGGTTCACTTGACGGCGTATATATTAGTCAGAAAAAAGAAAGTCCTGCACAAACGAAGATTCAAATAATTCGAAGTAATTAATAGTTTTCGAATCAATGACATCGCGCTGTTAAATTAAAAACATAGTAAAACTTTGGTTTTGCTGAAAAATCGCAGGTCGTTAAAAAACTGTATAAATTGCTAATAATTTAGATAAAGTTTTGTCAAAGGTTCGTACCTAGGTTACAAAAATCGAATTCCACAAGGGTCAGAGAAATTTGACCGTTTGTTCAGATGTTGAGGTTGCTTTAATAGAAAATATATATATAAAGTTACTGAATGCAATGGAAAAGTTTTTGCAAGCCTTCAAAAGAAAGTTTTGAATTTTAAAGGGGAGGGGGTTGAAAATGCAAAAAAGACACAAATGTCGTTTGATTTTGCTGAAATTTTGTGGGCCCTACTGACTTGCATGCAAAATTTCAGCCCGCTAGCTGCTCGTCTCTATCGCTCAAATTGGGGAGGGTTTCTTTATGTTTTGGTAAAGTACATGATCGTCTTGAAAAAGTTAAAGACGAATGAAGAATTGATTGTGGCATACAGAAGAGCAGCGTAATACTGTTTTGTTGAATGCAAAATTAGATAACTTGCTTGCAAAATCTATTATGTATCCTGAAAATTCCTACTTTTTTGTCATAATTCCTACTTTTTGTTTCTACTTTTTCCTACTTTTTTGAAAAATTGTTCCTACTTTTTTCCTACTTTTCCAAAATCGCCATGTCCGAGGCCTGATATTTGTCATGAAATATGCTGACGAGTGGGAAGTTGGTGATGTTAGCAGAGATGAAGCCGGGTCACTATTTGTTGACCCGGTGACCCGGTCGACCCCTGACCCGGTGACCCGGTATTGTTGAAAATTTAGGTTTAAGCTTGGAAAAATTAAAAACTTATATTGGGATGCCGTGAGTGTTTTTTTACATTTTCCGACATTTTTGGTGTCTAAAATAAGAAGTCGGGCAAAAGTTTTGCTTTCCTTAAGTATTAAAATTGGAAAGTATTGTAAGTATTGTAAATATTGTAAGTAAGCCGGAAAAAACCAAACTGATTTGCACGATATCGCACTCAATGTGATGTGAAGTATGTAAACTGCATAGCTTTTTGAATCAAACAAAGTCGAACCATACATGGGCAAGGTCACCCTCCACAGGGTGTACCAGACATTGTTTTGCGCGGTCCTCCTTCGCACAGTTGGGGGGGGGGCGGAGGCAAGGAAAGCCATGGGTGGCAAATATTTTCAAAGTAATGCAGACCCACCTTGAATTTGCCACTCCTCTTTTACTCATGCCGCATCCTATAATGTGCTTTCGAAGGTCTTTAAAGCTTCCGCGATATTGCTGGGCAATAAATAGGAAAGCAAATTCTTTAATTAAAACTAGTTTCTCTGAACTATTTCAGCATTATGAGAAGCGCTCGCTTCGCTCGTGCTGCGCGGTCCCCCTGATTTTGATTGCGCACTGCGCGGTCCTCCCAGAAATTAGGGTGTACCTGGTACACCCTCAGTACACCCCTTGCGCATGTGTGATTCGAACAAAATATATACTCCGGCAAAGTCATTCATTTGCACTTTTTGTTTCATCATTATTTTAGCAAACTATTTTATGTATATAGTTGTATGGTTGATGGGTTCACTCAGCGGACATTCTTTGGAAATATTTTTGCTAATGGCTAGGATTCAGACAATATGCTATAAATAAAAACCATTACAGCTCAATTAGTTCCTAAAGGTAGTAAGCCATAACAATTAGGAAAATGCAAAGCAAAACTCAGAATGTGTAAACTTTGTTGTGCCGAGATTTTCCCTTCTTACCGACATTTGAAACACATAGTGTGACCCCCTCCTTCCAAAAATGACGGCAGCGGCGAAAAATCCCTTACTGTGGAGGGAGCATGGAGAATATTAAATTTTAAACTAAAAATTTCAGACTCCCATGTAATAATTTTCGTTTTCTAGTCAAGATTCAACTGTAGTTTCAAACCTAGATCTAAGCTCGACAGGTCATTACAAATATTATGAAGACACTACAGCGACAGGCATTTAAAAAACTATACGATTAATTTAACAATATTTCTATTGCTAGTTTTTGAGTGCTTTTTGAAGTTTTCAGTTGGTAAAAACTGGTAGACTCTGAAAAATATGCTATAACAGTAAAAAATTCCACCAATCAAAAATACCGGGTCAAGACCGGGTCAGAGCTCGTGACCCGGTGACCCGGTGGACCCGGTCCATATAGTGACCCGTCAGGGGCGCACATAAGGGGGGGGGCGGGGGGCGGCCGCCCCCCCCCCCGAAACCAGATGTGAAGGAAAATTTTTAATGTCCGCGCGTAGCGCGGACGTAAAATTTCGAAAATTTTCGCGCCTTCGGCGCGAAATTTGCCTCACTTTTGCTTAATTTACCCTTATTTCAGCGTTTTAAACCTTTCAATAGCAACTTTTTAAACTTTTCCAAAAATTTTCGCGCCTGCGGCGCGAAATTTTCTCTATTTTTGCTGAATTTACGCTTATTTTTGCATTTTAAACGTTGTTGTCCAAAATTTTTCAATTCTGGGGGGCGATGCCCCCAGACCCCCAATTTTTCTGAGGTCCGCCTTCCCTGAAAAAAGTTCCTATGTGCGCCACTGTGACCCGAACTGACCCGGTAACCCGGTGACCCGGTTTCATCTCTGGATCTTAGTTATATAGTTCGTTACATGATTTATATATATTATCGAATTAATATAGTGGTAGAAAACAGATAGGCGGACTTGTAATAGACGTTCGTGTCCCAGTATGAAATCATGTCGTTATGTGTATTCCAGTTTTTGTAATAAATTTTTTGATACATACATGTACTGGCATTTTTTAGGGCTTTGAAAGAGGGGGCCTTCGCCCCAGCCCCTAGGGAGGGAGAAGTGGGGGGCTTCCTAAAAGTAGGCGGTACACCCAAGGTATAAACATACCTAAATGTTTAACGAAAGATTAGCATTTTTAAGGTATATATAAACGCAAAAAATTGCTGTTTTTAAGATTAAAATGAACTTATAAGTCCACAAATTAGCTAAAAATTGAGAAAATGTTTGAAAATTTGACCCTAAAAACTTATTATAATTTCCCGGCACTTTTGGGCGATCCCAAAAAAGTGGGGGCTTGCCGAAAAGTGGAGGGGAAAACCGACAAGGGGCCAAAGACTAAATAAATGCCAGCATGTACCTATGTTTTGGCGGACATTGGCTTTCACGTTTCAAGAAATAAAGTTGAATTTTACAATTTTAGACAATTGTGACTAGATTGGGTCGATGGATTGACTTTAAGCATGATTATAAGACTCTCTATCCCTGGTTTATGGAGTCCATATGGTGGGCATTCAAACAGCTTTACAACAAGGGACTAGTTTACAGAGGAGTTAAGGTAGCACTGTTTAGCATACGTTCGTTGTCGTTCACTACGTAAAAACGTGTACCTATTGTTCATGGGCGTATCCAGGGGAGGGGTTTTGGGGGTTGAAACTGTTTTGGGTAAATTTTATCAATACTCCATTACAAAAAAGTGCTATTTTTGTAACACCCCCTCCTTTTCAGTAAATTTTATTCAAAACCCCCTCCTTTTCAAAATCCTGAATACGCCCTTGCTATTGTTGACACTGTTCGTCTCTGCCACTTTCGTTAAAAATTAACCTGGAAAGTGGAGGTGAAACAAACTTTGTTTCACCTCCACTTTCCAGGTTGATTTTTGGATAGTTCATTCCGGAGAAGGGAAAAGATTTGTAGGGGAGGAGATTTTTGGTACAAAAAGACCTGAAAGCATGTTTTTAGGGTATGGCGAAACAACAGTTTCTTGAAAACGTTTGGATTTTGGTTAAAAATTAAATAAGGTAAATATGTCAGCAGCGTAGGTGTTATTTTAAAAATGGAATATGTGTGTTTGGCAGAAATTTAGACTCCGTGGGCGAGCAGCTAGTGAAGAAAGCCCAAAATCTGGGGTGCTGGCGTTTTCGAAAAAAGAGGTGGTTTCTGGGGGAAGTAGATGTCTCCGACCCCCCCCCTCTCCCACTTATAAAACATCCGGCTTTCGAGAACCCTCCCTATAGGCCTTAGCCTTCTTTAACGATGTGGATGGGCAATAATATTTTTCTTTCTTCTTAGTTGGGACTACTGAAACAGAACACGCTCTCGTATTTCTCTGTTTAGTAGTTCTTTGCTTGAAATCTGGCTTTTTCCTAGGCAAAAATTTCTGGGGGGAAGTCTGGGGGGCATTCCCCCCCCCCCCCAGTTCGGGGGGGGGGGGTGGGCAACGATTTTGGGGGGAGGAGAAAAATGCTTAAAAATGTCTAAAAATCCGGGGAAGCCGGAAAAATTTTTCAAAATTTACCCTCAAAATCCCATTTCTCCCGGCACTTTGGCACTTTAAAGTTCTGAGGGGGGAAGGCCCGAATTTTGGGGGGGGGGCGACCCAAGCCTGGTGGGGCCGCCCCCCACCCCCCCCCCTGTGCGAAAAAGCCAGAACTGGTGGAATATATACTTGGCCTGTGTATAGTTAGCCAGCCACCCTTGAAACCCTGAAACCCTGATTTCCTTTGTTGTTCTCTGTTTTGTTGTTTTGCTTGGTATAAACATTTTTAGCTCCATTGAAATTGCGAAAAGAATATTGGAGTAATACTTAAATTTCCTTATTTGTAGGTCATGCCCTTTTCTACTGGCTGCAGTACACCGTTATCCAACTTCGAATCAGGCCAGAACTATAAAGATGTTGTGGATCCTGCAGGTTGATATTTAGTATAAAGTTACTATTTTTACACATTTAATTTATCTTATAATCAGTTCTAAATGGTTTTTCCCAATGTAACTAAAATAGATGTGCAGCGAACTAAAGTCTGACCAAAAAATGTGGGTACAAAATCTGTAAGGCCTCCAGTGAACTCAATATACGCCATAACCCCATAAAACCATATATTTTCGGAATCCTTACAGCGAGACAAACATTTTTATAAAATTTAAATTTTTTTAAAATTTCAAAAATTTTAAAATATCGGTTTATCGGGGAATTTTTTCGGACCGTTCAAGCTATTTAGCTCATTCTTTCAGAAAAATTTTCCCGTCTGAAGACGCATCGATTGACACAAGAACGAAAAAAACCGGTTGAGAAATAAGCATTTTATTCCAAAATTTCGTTTTTCCATTTCCTTTGATGTTTGCCGCTTTTTGCAAGTTTAACTGGTTATTACTCGCGACTCGCTCAACGGAAAATTTTTTCGAGTAGATTTTCAGGACCGCCTAGACGCCCGCTTTCTCCTGATATAATTATGTGAGATTTCAAAATTTGAAACTCGATTTTTTCGAAAAATATTACTTTTTGACCCAAAATTTCTACATAGCGAGTCTAGCAAAAGTGAGTAAAATTTACATAATCATAAAGTTCAATCTAAACTGAATCCAACGATATAAAGTTTTTGTGGCTACGACTTACATTGCGTCCGCTATGAATTTTTAAACAATTTCCCTTTTTCAGCTGGTTTGTGGCTCTCTTTGATGTTGCCGCCGTGACTGAAACAGTGCAAACTAGCAAAACAAGCTGAAATAAGGGATATTGTTTAAAAATTCATTGCCGGTGCAATATAAGTCTTAGCAACAAAAGTTTTATATCGTTGGATTCAGCTCAGCTATGTCAGGAGAAAGCGGGCGACTAGGCGGTCCTGAAAATCTACTCGAAAAAATTTTCCGTTGAGCGAGTCGCGAGTAATAACCAGTTAAACTTGCAAAAAGCGGCAAACATCAAAGGAAATGGAAAAAAGAAATTTTGGAATAAAATGCTTATTTCTCAACTTTTTTTCGTTCTTGTGTCAATCGATGCGTCTTCAGACGGGAAAATTTTTCTGAAAGAATGAGCTAAATAGCTTGAACGGTCCGAAAAAATTCCCCGATAAACCGATATTTTAAAATTTTTGAAATTTTAAAAAATTTTAAATTTTATAAAAATGTTTGTCTCGCTGTAAAGATTCCGAAAATATATGGTTTTATGGGGTTATGGCGTATATTGAGTTCACTGGAGGCCTTATAGATTTTGCACACACATTTTTTGGTCAGACTTTAGGCTTGACAATTTTGTGAAGTGAAAAGGACACGTCTGCAAACGAAGACATTTAGATTTCAGAGTTACGTACTATGTGACTCTCTACTGTTATGCTCCTTGCAGTCTCGATAATGAAGTCATAGTTATTTCTAGATTGTTGAACGAAGAATGTCATATCAGCGACTTTAGTGCCACTTAAACCAACAATGAAAGAAATGATGTGAGGCACAATAATGCAAAGAACGCAAATTTTTTCAGTTGCTTTCCGTGCTTATTTTTAGTTATTGTATCCTTTCCTTTGGATGAGGATTCGGACCTGAATTTTGTGGCCTGGACGACTACGCCGTGGACACTCCCCAGCAATTTGGCCCTTTGTGTACATCCTGATCTTGATTATGTTAAAATACATGGTAAATGCACAAGCTAGTGGTTTAAGTGTTAGTAGTAGGTGATTTCGGTTTGCTGTCCCGATATGGTTAGTAGTGCAATCAGGAAATTTTCTGACGAGGACGTTGACCTTTCGATATGGGGGGCTTGGAACCACCTCCGTGGGAAATCCGATGGACACGGACCCCATCAAATGGAGATCCCCACAGGTGCCCCCTGGCATCCGTCTGGTCAACGGCGCAAATGGGTTCCAAACTCCCGGGAACACGACTGTGTTGGATTAACACTGAAGCATCTGGAGTCCTCAAATTATGCTACCGAGCGGTTGGGTCCAGTCTCCCACATCATTTCCATCCCGGATTCTCCGATGTGTGGACCTGACTATGCAAAGACGTGTGCTGGGCCAGTAGATGCCGAAGTGCCCTCTTGTAGCTTTTCTAAGCTGATGGAGCCCGGAAATGAACAACAACAACAACCTTTCGATATTAACGGGGCTTCGGAAGCCAGAGTCCTCAGTTAATTTTTCGTTTTCAGAGATTCCTGATGAAATTGTTCAACTGTTTAAGGCTTGTGCTCCAAAATATGTACTTCTGTTGAACTGCTAATTGGTGACCGTTGACTAAGTTTAAACGGTAGACTGTACGCTTCTTGTTTTTAGATAACAATACTGGACAAAAATACTACATGATGGAGGCTCGACTGGAGATTTTGTACAAAAGTGAAGACGAATATCAGATCTTAGAAAAGTACGTATGTATATAATGGTGTTTATGATAGTATTGTGATAAAGAAGTTATTTGCATTAAAGTCTGTAAGAAGTTTTTAGGTATTTTTCCATCTTGACAATGTTTATCTTGTATTTTTCCTATGGGAACCTCGCTGAATCATCATTGAGTCGTTTTGGAGGAGCCTGTTTAGTAACATAGTAATATTCTTGGACAAGAAAACAAGAACGTGACTGCTGTGTCGTGTGGTCTGTTATGTTATGTACGTGAACATGTTCGCGTGTTCTTGTCATGAGAGCTTGTTTATGTGACCAGTCCAAATTTCTGTGCTGTTTGGTGGATGAAAATTAAAAAAATTAAAAATAAAAATATAATGGATTCCATACCGAGAAAAGGCGAAATGCCTTCCTTCAGAGACGGTTTGTCGTTTTTCATTGTTGGTGTAACCAAGAGTGCCTAATGATAAGAATATGACACTACGCCTTGTCTCTGTTATCAGAGCAGAAACTATACTCTGTTCTCAAACGTGTTTGATTCTTTGTCTTTGTCTATAAATCTTTGTGTTATAAAGCTCTGAACAGTCGCACATTGAACCAACGAAGTAGTTGTTTTTCGAGCTTCAACATGCAAGCGTAGCGGCGAAATTTGTTTGAACTGATGGGACCAATTTGTGGGGGGGGGGTCATCCGTTAGGTAAAGAACATAGTTTTTGTTTGCTCTGATAACAGAGACTAGGCTTAGTGTCATACACTTATCCTTGTGTACTCTTGCCTTGCTATAACCAATACTATTATTTAGCTATGTATTTATGATATTATTTCCAGATTGAAGGGGAAACAACTGGAAGGAAAATCATACAAACCATTGTTTCCTTATTTTGAGCACTTGAAAGCTGAAAGAGGGGCCTTTCGTGTTCTCTGTGACGGCTATGTAACCACGGACACTGGTACCGGAATTGTACACCAAGCGCCCTATTTTGGTGAGGTGAGAAGTGCTTTAATTAATTTTTCTATAAAAAGTTTTGTTGTTGTTGCCCATTGTTTTAGTAATTGTCACATGGGAATTTTCTACAAAACTACCATTTCCACTTGGTAGTTGTCTTCTTTTTGGTACCCTGAAAATATTCCACAGGGAAGACTTCTTATTTCAGTCCTGTCAACATTTAATTTGTTTCACTGAAAAAATCTTGCTGAAAAAATATTTTTAGTTATTGTGCGTTTTGGAATGATTATTGTAGGATGACAATCGTGTTTGTCTTTCCTATGGAGTGATCGCTAAAGATATGAAGATTGTCTGTCCAGTGGATGCTAGTGGTCGATTTACGGAGGAAGTCACACACTTCAAAGGGCTCTACGTGAAGGTAAAACTACAGAAAGCATGGTTTAAAATTGGGGGGGGGGTGGTTTAGGTGGTAGAGCTGCCCAAGGTAATAAGTATACCTAAGTTTTATATTCAAATACTTAGTTGTTTTAAGCTTAAAATCTGTTGATTAAGTATCCATAAGTCGGTTCGGTAAAATCCATAAAATAAATAATGCTAGGTGATAGACTATAAAATTGCAACAAAACTAAACCAACATTTAAGCTTAATTAAACATTTCTGAAGATTTGACTTTGCCGACTCTGCCGGCAAAATAATTTTTAACAGTATGAACGTCAGCCAAAAGTGGAGGGGACCAGAAAGTGTAGTCCCACCGCTAAAATGTTAGTAATCAGTCGTTTTTGGTGGGGGTCCCTCTTAGTCCTGGCTGAGTAATCACACATGGGCTTATTAACAGGAGGTAATGTTTCACTAAAATGGATAAGTCAAAATCTCATCCTATCCAGCATCCCTGTAAGTAAGTACGTATATATACATTTTTCGTTGTACTGCTATCTGTCATCTATTTTGTAGGATGCTGATAAACAGATAGTGTCACACCTGAAGGCTGCGGGTCGTCTGGTGCATCAAGGCTCCGTGAAGCACTCCTATCCATTTTGCTGGCGCAGTGAGACACCGCTCATCTATCGCGCTGTGCCCTCCTGGTTCATTCGTGTGGAGGCTATCGTGGAGAAACTGTTGGAAAATAACGATCAAACCTACTGGTAGGATTAGCCTGCTATTTTTTCTACATTTAATACATTGCCCTAGCCGCGCTCATTGGCTCTCTCCTGTGTTGGACTAAGGTTTTGCTTTAGTGACTGCAGGACATGTGTTTTTCAGTTGTTACTGTATAACCAGTTCCTAGTATCCTGCTTTGCCAGCCCTCTTTTATTTTATTTCATTGTTGTATATTATCTTACTTAGAATACTATAAACACTGACATACAATACATGTGTTTTTCCAGGCTTATTACAGTAGGGTTGTGCATTTTGGGGTAGACTTGTCTGAAAATAAACCTCTCCTCTGGCCAGCAGCTATGTAGGAAATCATGTTTGGGTGGCTGCTTTTGTAAAATTCAGGTGTACAACTTTTTCAAGAGGTGCTAATGTTTTTATAAAGACGCTAAACATTGTTTCAAACCTACTTCTCCTGCAAACTATTCAATTCTAAAATGTTTTCTGAATCTTTCATTTCATAGACTCTGCGATTCCGATATGGATTTGGCCAGATCCGCAGTCTGTAGTCGATACTACTGATGTTTGTTCTTTTTTATGCATTTTTGCACAAAGCTGCAGCTACTTTACTTTTAACCATCTATTTTATTTGAGCATACATTCAATTGCAGGGTACCAGCCTTTGTGAAAGAGAAGCGATTTGCCAATTGGCTGAAGGATGCTCGTGACTGGGCTGTGAGTCGTAATCGGTACTGGGGCACTCCCATTCCAATGTGGCTCAGCGAAGATGGGGAGGAAATGGTCTGTATTGGCTCCATAGATGAACTGGCCGCTCTCTCGGGCGTGAAAGTTGACGATTTGCACAGAGAAACGTACGTATTGTACTATAATATGTCATCTACCATTAATGTACCCCTATCTTGGAGGGAAGGTGGATTAGTCACCCACTGCTCGTACAAAATGTTAACTTTTTGCAGCCGCCTCTGTTGTTTTCTTGCGTACACATATCACATGCCTTTTCCTAGTATGGATATGATAACAAATTCAGTATGAAACAGTTGCGTTGAGTGTGCATAAGAGTATGGCAAGCGTCGATAACCCCTTCTCTCTCCCGTAGATTGATTTCTCTTGATCGTACCCGTTGCATGGTTTTATGTATCATGGACGCTTGCAGTTGTGCGGCGTTGCTATAGTATAGGAAAGATATATTAATACTTAGAGGATCTTCTGTTGCTATTGAGACTTTTCTTTATTTCTAGCGTGGACAATATTACGATACCGTCGGCTACTGGCAAAGGAGTACTTCGCCGTGTTCCTGAAGTATTTGATTGTTGGTTTGAGTCTGGCAGCATGCCCTATGCACAGCAGCACTATCCCTTTGAAAATCACAAGGAATTTGAGGAAGGATTTCCGGCTGATTTTGTGGCTGAGGGCATTGATCAGACTCGTGGCTGGTAGGAGAGTTCCTGTAGTTAGTGATGATACTCATTTTGGGTTCATCTCATTCTATGTTGCTCTACTAATTCATTAGAGCACCCCCCCCCCCCCGAAAAAAAGTGGGTGCACCTTTTGGTACCAAATTTTGCCCTGAAAAAATTGCTCAGAAGGCAAAATTTTCAAAAATTTTCCGGCTTCGCGAGAAATTTTTACTCAGTTTTTGCCTTTTGACCACTAAATCTTGTTATTTTTGCGATAAAAATCTAGCATATAAACAATTAGCTTATTTTTAGAAAAAATTTCGCCTCCCCCAAATTCCTTCTCTTCGCACTGCTGGGGGTCCCAAGAAGCTCCCCCCAAGAAACCCTAGAAACGCCCAGGCGTCTGCACTTAAAGTGCTGGTTCGGGTTCGTGTATTTTGGGCTAAGGCGCAATTGTCGTTGAAACTCATTCAAATTTGCTACAATTACATTATTTAGCCTGGAAAACATTCTAGAATAGTCGCGAAGTGAAAATTTGAATTTTGGAGAAATTAGCTTTAATCCGCCGTAACTTGAACGGTGGCCATCCTACACGCACAACCTTATAGTCATTCGAATCCTCTCACCAATACCTACAACTTTGCTCTTGAGAAGATTCTTCTATTCCGAACGATTAAAGAGATTACCCGTATTTGTAGTCCTAAAGGTCATGGTATGCCCAACGGAGAGCTCTCTGTGGCATCTCTGCCTACGCACAGCAACGAAAATGTGAATTTTTGAAAATCGCAACCAGATTGTTTTGAACACGGATTTCTCTCAGCTCATGCAAGCAATTTGAAATCGGCTTTTACATACGCATTTGCCGAGGGCTATTTTCGTGGCTTCGCGTTTTGTCTTTCTGTTCCAGATAAATAAGCGTCCAAACTTGAAACTTTGAGGAAAATCAGATAAAATTAACATTTTCTCAATATCTTGAGATTACTTGATCGTTAAACTGTTCTAGAAAAAGTAGCCCTCGGGAAGACATTTCTTTTGAAGCCTGAACTGGTCGCTTTTCCGCAGCTTTCCTACACTTTGAGAAATCCATGATGTACAAAAATTGTTATCTTGTTATTACATGCTCAAGTCGAAGAGCTGAAATGAGACAGCTATACTCTACCTAGTTGTAACAACCACATTCTAACCTTTAAAATGATAAAAAATTATCGTTGAACTCCAAGAATTGAACAAATTACATTCTTTCAAAATTTGCTGCAAATACCCGAACCAGTACCTTAAAGGGCAAGACCCCCGTGTTTAAGACAAGTTTCCGAATCTTCGGGATCTTAATGAAATGGTCTACTTGCTTCTACATTGTATTATGTTTTTGTGGCTTCGTTCGTGTATTTCATTGGCTTCATTGTTTTTTGCCACTCCAACGGTGAGATTGGATGAAATGGAATTAAGATAAACATAAGTTGCGGCCCCAACACCTTCTTGAATTATCACATTTGAACTTGCTTCGCAAATAATATAAGATGGATGGATGGATGGATTTCTGTTTTTGATCGTCTTCATTTTGTTACCATTACAGGTTCTATACGTTGCTTGTTCTGTCGACAGCCCTTTTTGGAAAGCCGCCATTTAAAAATCTGATAGCCAATGGTTTGATTTTGGCATCTGACGGAAGTAAGATGAGCAAACGGAAAAAGAATTACCCGGATCCGGTCGTGGTGGTGGTTCAGTATGGAGCAGATGCTCTTAGGTATATATTAAAGATTTGGTTTGGTGTTTAACGTTCGGTGTTAGTCCGGCGAGCTGAACATTGTGCCAGCGTTTTTTTGCTCTTTTTTGTTGAAGATTTGTCTGAAAATAACAAACATGCGTACATTTGTGGCCACGCAACGCATTTTATTAAGGAAACAAAGTTAAGTTTACTTGCTGAAACAGTTGGATTTTAATTAAACAGATTCAATAGAATTCAACTTAACGAAAGCACGAATTAAATGGTTATAAACAGCAAAAGATACTTTAAATGTTCATTGATAGAAACTTTAGCTGATCGTGAACATTTATATATTTATATGTAGGCTCTATTTGATAAATTCTCCAGTGGTTCGTGGTGAGAATTTGCGCTTTCGAGAGGAAGGAGTTCGTGACATTCTGAAGGACGTCTTTCTTCCGTGGTACAATGCGTACAGATTCTTTGTGCAAAACGTGATGAGGCTTGAAAAGGTACAGTTTTAAAACAAGTTACCCCTTAAAAGGGGAATAATACCGCCTTAGTGTTTGAAAACTATGTATTCAATGTTTTGTTTGTTTTTCATTGAATGTACTGTTCTACTGTGACTTTAGCATCTGACTAGTTTCAACTCCCCAACATTTGTTGTTTCTGAGACAAAATAATGCCTGTAATCAGGGGCGCATCCAAGTGGGGGGCGGGGGGCGGTGGTAGAGTCTTTATAGGTACTATCTTCAGTAGTCAGAATTTCATTAGTCAGAAACTAACTTTTCAAACTTTCATTAGTCAGAATTTAGGTTTTTGAAATAATAGAAGATGAACTTTCATTTGTCAGAATTTCATAAGTCAGAATTTCATTAGTCAGAATTTCGTTTGTCAGAATTTTGCAGAAAAGCACAGTTCTTCCTGGCTGGTTCTTCCTTGTTCAAAGTGTAACAAGATGGCTGATCTTGATGATAATTTCATAAAATGATTTCTAGTCGACACAAATATGTGTCTTGGCTCTACCACCAGCAACGAGCAAAACTTTCTTTTTAAAAGGGTTCCCCAACAACTGGATTGGTTCCGCGTACACCTACCTACATTTTACAGACAGGAAATGACGATTGGCTGTTTCGTTTGAATTCTAAAAGAATCAGAAGAGTAGGTACGTAATAACTGTTGGATTATGTACTCTTGGTATGGCGCAAATCATCAGTGGTCTTTTTCAGGAAGAGTTAAGAGCTACAAAACAGTTGATTTTAGCTCTGCTCTAAAACTACTCTCCCCTACTTTATCGGGAAAGGTCCTAAGACTGTGCAGCAACGTGCAAAATTTTGAAGAAACAAGAAAATAAAATTCCGACTTACGAAATTCTGACTAATGAAATTCTGACTAATGAAAGTTCAACTTATATTATTTCAAAATTTAAATTCTGACTAATGAAATTCTAACTAACGAAATTCTGACTAATGAAATTCTGACTACTATTCTGACTGATGAAAGTAGACGGCCCCCGCCCTGTCAGGTGTTTCGAAGTCAGAAAAATTAAGAAGCAGAAAGGGAAAAAGCAAAAAACAAAAATTTTCGCGCCTTCGGCGCAAATTAACAATTCTCTGTGCGTTTTGAGGGTAGCATGGGGTGGGGCGGGGCGGAGTGGCCGGCTTTCAATTATGTATGTGGACTTTTTCTGCTTACGCATTAGTTATAATAAATAGAAATCAGCCGTCAATGTTTTTAAATCATGGTGTTTGTGCATTTTATTGTGCATATGCTATGCACGCTTTTTTACAAAATGCAAACTACAAATAAATTTTGCTTCCACTAACCACAAAATGGCTTTAAAATTTGCTAACCGGTGAACTTTTTAAAAAGAGCTCTAGCTTTTAGCTGGCGGCTGCCTCCCCCAGACCCCGGTTTCTTTGTATTTGTATATATCATAGCAACGCTGCGTTGCCTAGTTTGAGTTTTGTCGGTTTGAGTTGCCTTACGTATCTAGTTAACCAAGGGCGCCAGCCAGAAGACAACTACGATCCTCAGAAACAATAAACAGTGGTCAGAAAAAAATTGCTCTCATGTGTAAGAATGCAAAAAATTCTCAACTTCTGGGGGGCTGCCCCCCCCCAGACTCCCTGCTTCCACATTTCTAAGCATGATTACTTGGACTTAACTACGTACCTGAGTCGATGAAACCAACTATATGTACTACATGCTTGTTCTCAAAGCATGTAAAATATGTGTAGAAATAAATAAATTTTACAATTAATTTTTACAAATTAAACATTGGTGCCGCCCCCCCCTTCCTGACAGAAAGGGGTGTGGGTAAAAGCCAGCCCAGCCCCCAGCCCCAGCCTCCAGCCCCAGTGGGTAAAACCCGGCCTCCAGCCCCTTGGGTAAATGCCAGCCCCATTGGGTAAAACCCGGCCCGGCCCCAAGGGTAAAACCCAGCCCCGTTTTCAGCCACCTTTTTCCAGCCCCTTTTTTCCAGCCCCCGTTTTCCTGACCCGTTTTCCTGACACTCTTTTCCAGCACCTGGGGTAACATTTTTCCAAGCCAGCAGTATGTCCCGGTCTATGTATTAATTCCATTAACCTGGACCAGTTCCTGAGAGCAAGCACAGAAAAGTGGGGTCCCGACCAGTACCTTTGTCCTCGGTTAGCCAAAATGCAAGTTGAAATGTGAAATATTTAACACTCTTGACGGCTATTGGCTCCAGTCCGACTAAACTGTCACAGGCTGGCAGTCCGACCAGTGAAGGCAATTTGAAGAAAGGCAATTATATATAGTTGAATTTTAGTATCTTAGTTTTTAAACGGATTAAAAAACAGTCGGTTTTAATTTTAATAGCTATAGGACAACGTAAGGGGATTGAGGTGCAGACTCCCCCCAGACCGACAAAAAACGGTTGACCCCCTTAGCGAGAAAGAAAAAAAGTAGACCCTCCCGTCCAGAAGGGCAAAAATGTTTATGTTAATAGCTGTGTTTTTAATGCCGGGTTAGGGTTAGGTTAGGCCTTGGTCCATTAGCCAAATGAGATTCAATTTTATCCGTTTAACTCTTTTAACTCGCTGGATGAAATTTTATTCCTTTTAATTTAAGGTTCTGATTCTTTAATGCGGATTAATGTAAATCTAATCCGTTTAACCTTAAAAGAAATAGTGCATATTGTAAATATCAGAAACAAACGATTGCTCAAGCTTATTTAACTTCACAATGTCTGATTACATTTTCCACATACCTCTAAGAAAATGTGAGCGAAGCGAACATCTAGCTTGGAACAAAAGACAAAAACACTTTGTTCTAGTGTTATTCACCGACCCTGTGAACGTGGCCTAGTGGCACACTCTTATATTATGTACTCTTGCGCTTGCCCATATTCACTGCTTGCTGTCAGAAACTGGTCCAGATGAATGGAATTTATATAGGCAGTTTCATGCTGCTGGCTGGGCAAAACCTAATACCTCAGGGGCTGGATAACGGGGCTGAAAATGGGGGGGGGGGCTGGGTTTTACCCTTGGGGCTGAAAAATGGGGGCTGGCTATTACCCTTGGGCCTGGACTGGTTTTTACCTGGGAGGGCTGAAGGCTGGAGGGCTGGGTTTTACCCATCGGGGGTGGGGGCTGGGCTGGGTTTTACCAGCACCCGTCAGAAAGCCTGGGTGCGCCACTGCCTGTTATTGCCATTGCCAATTGTTAAAGTTAGATTCTATGGGAAAGAAAGATTCGATCTGTGTCCGGACCAGCGCAAAACGGACACTCTAACCACTACACCACTTTGACTTTCTAGCTGTTCGTACACACGTCTATGCATCTACATGACGTACGAAAATAGATTATACGCTTATAATACTACATGTTATATACTCTTAATGTTATGCGTAGGAGAACTTCATGTACATACACGTGTTTCTCATATTACCTTTGATGTGTGCACACTTTTATAAAACCCATCCTACTGATGTTGCAGCTCCACTGTAGCTATATATACGTTAGTCAACACTTAGTTAAGGCTGGTACGTGAAAAATCGCGTGTGTCGTTGACACTCCAAGCATAGATCGCCCCTGTTTCGGCGCGGATTTGTTTGGAGGGAGTCCGTCTAAAATCACGACGGAGGCGCTCCCGCTGCCGGATCTCTTGGTCTCGTTGCACGGTCGAGTGCCATTGCAAAATCTAGTCGCCTGACGGTGGCTCCGGGCTTATGGCCGGTCCCCCCTTAAATCAAAGAGGATCACCGGTTCACATCTCCTTACGTACCTAAGGCACCAGCGCAGCTGGAATGCCATTTTTGTTATGTGAAAGAGCCAGGGCCCCTTGTAAACAGGATGTGGGCAAAAAGCCAGCCCAACCCCCAGCCCCAGCCTCCAGCCCCTTGGGTAAAGTCCAGCTCCGACTGCCAGCCCCTAGGGTAAAACACCCCGTCCACGTTTTCCAGCACCCGGGGTAATATTTTCTCCCGGTCAGCAGCATGTGACGGTCCATGGAGTTCCAATAACCTGAACCCAGTTCTGAGGAGCTAGCACAGAAAAGTGGGGTCCCGACTAGTACCTTATTCCCCCGTTAGCCAAATGCAAGTTAAAATGTGAAATATTTGACACTTTTGACGGCTATTTGCTCAGTCCATTAAGCTGTCGCAGGTTGACAAGTCCGGCCAGTGAAGGCAATTTGAAGAAATGCAATTATAGTTGAATTTCAGTATCTTAGTATAAATTAAACGGATTAAAAGTCACCCGATTTTTATATCAATAGCCATAGGATAACGTTGGGGGAATGAACTGGGCTTATTCTACTGAGAGGCGGGGGAAGCCCCCCCATAAACACCCCCCCAAAAATCGTTCCCCCCTAAAATCGCCCCCCCAAAAAGTGGGTGCCTTTTTGGTACCAACTTTTGCCCTGAAAAAAATCGCTCAGAAGGCCAAATTTGCAAA